>JAKUBB010000007.1:0-286663 GCA_030563085.1 Pichia sp. NRRL Y-27259
AGGTGAGAAACTTTTTTCCTCGTCCGCCAACCTCGGTGCATCAAACGGCAACTTTGGAATTGTTATCAACGTCGATAGATACCTAACCGCGGTGCACTGCGCATAAAAATCATACAATCTATCATGTTGCTCATCAAATTTGGCCCTCAATGGTTCCAAAGCTTCAACAGAATTAGAGCTTCGGTATAGCCCTCTTAGCATCGAAATCAAGAACTTATAAATACCATATGTTTCAGAAACGATCGGCACCAACGCGCTAGTGATCGCCTCGGAGATGTTCTTTCTCGCCGGCTCCAAGATGTCTCTTCCAAGGTGGTCCAACGCTTCCTGCAAGAGCTGCAGATCGTAAACTGCGTCAAACCCCTCGTTCGGGTCGGACACGGACCGCAACGACGTGTACTCCTCGTACTCAAATGTCCCATTGAAGCCGCGGTGGTTGTGGTGAAAACGCAACTTCAGCAACAAGTAGTCCACGTACTCCGGAATCAACACCTGGTACCGTCTGTCGAGGCTCTGCGTGTGGCCCAAGCTCGAGATCCAGTCCATGTTCTTGAACCCGCCGATCAAGCACGACGGATGTCCCTCCTGCAACACCTTGTGGATGAGCGTCAATGCCTTGAACAACGCCACTTCGTTCTCCTTCAGCGGCAGCACCTTCATGTTCTCCCAGAACTCCTTCGAGCTCTTCCGCTCCCACGTGTACACGATGCAGGCTCTGACGTGTTTCCGTTTCGGCGCAGTGTCCTCGGGCGTGCACGCTTTCTTGATGCTCGTAGAAATGTCTTCCGTGCGTCGCATGGTCCCAAACATCTCTGCTGTTCCACCGCTGTCTTCTGAACCGTCAATGCCCTCCAGGACCCTCCCCATCACTTCTCTGGCCCCCCGTCTCCGTGCTCCTGCTGCTCATCTTGTGCTGGCTTCTTCGACAACATTCCACCCTCCGGCACCCTCCCGCTCTTCCCCTCGCAGCGCCAAAACGCAAAACGAGCCCGCCCGCGCCGATCGGCGCAAACGCCCTGCGAAAATGGTGAGCCCGACAAGCCAGCAGGACGACACGGCACAAGACAACGGGCCTTCTGTGGCCAGCAAGAGAGAGGAGCTTCTTTTGCCCCAGGGCATCCGTAAAAGTTTGTTGCTGTCCCCACCACCACCGTCTGTTCTGCGTACTGTCCACATTATATGAGTAATATCGAGAACCTCAAG
Organism: Pichia sp. NRRL Y-27259; assembly: GCA_030563085.1. NCBI lineage: Eukaryota > Fungi > Ascomycota > Pichiomycetes > Pichiales > Pichiaceae > Pichia > Pichia sp. NRRL Y-27259. The sequence goes on from JAKUBB010000007.1 coordinate 1,204, forward strand.
TCCTTTGGTACGTTGAGCCCTACCGACTTTTTCTCTTTTTTTTTTCCTCCATAGACAAAATCGGATTTTCACATCGTTTTTTGACGATCGAGTACTAACACGCCTACGCTCCCTGCATACCATGTTCCACAGATCCCTTTGCCGACACCGGCGATGATGAAACTGAATTAACCAACTACATTCACATCCGTATCCAACAGAGAAATGGTAGAAAGACTTTGACCACGGTCCAAGGTCTTCCAGCGGAATACGACTCTAAAAAGATCCTCAAGGTCATCAAGAAGGAGTTCGCATGCAACGGAAACATCGTCAAGGACGACGAGCTCGGAGAGGTCATCCAGTTGCAGGGTGACCAGCGTTTGAAGATCATGGAGTTTATGGTCCAGACCCTCGGCTTGAAGAAGAAGAACATCAAGATCCACGGTTTCTGATCGCCCTCTTCTCCGCCAAAGCCCAGGGTCGGTTATGTGTACTTCTACGTATGTGATGGTGTGCCTTGGCACACCCCTTTTATAAAGTATTATTCCCATTCCCCTCACCCATTTCCCCTACTCATGGCGTCAATCTCCTCGTCGCCGCATGAAAAAAAAAGAGAAAAGATAAACCAAAAGCGTAATTCATCTATTTCCAGTCGCCTGACAGCTGTCTATGTAACAAACCTTACTTTATTCGGTTTTGCTGCACCCCACACACCCACAATGCCGTCAGACCTAAACTTGAAGAAGTCATGGAACCCGAAACTCCTAAAAAACAGAGAAAAAATCTGGGAGAAAGAACACCAGATCTTCGAGGAGTACAAAAGAAACAAGCAGTATCAGGCAAAACTCCAGGAGAACAAGGAGAAGGACGACCTCCTCTCCCTCGTTGACAGGACTAGGCCGGCAAAAAAGGACACAAAGACAGACTGGATGTACCACTCACCGGTTTCCTCCGAGGCAGACTCCTCGTCAAATGCTAACCAGGACATCCTCCTAGGCCGGACCAGAATACAGGAGGGCGCCTTCAACAGCAATAACGCCAGAACCGCCACCTCTAAACTCGACAAGGTGCTGAAAACAGGCGAGAGCAGTTCAGCTAGACCTGAAAAGACCGAAACAGCACAACTTTCCAAGACTGACCCTCTGTACGCCATAAAACTGCAACAACTGAAACGCAAAGAGCTCATGGAAAAGCAGCGGAAGATCGACAAATACAAAAAAAAACAGACAGAAAGGAAGGGCAAGCATAGACACAGCAGCCACCACCATCACCATAACCGAAATGGCGACTACAAATCAAGCGACAGACCAAAATAGAAATCTAAACTAGTAGCGTATAACGCAATATATAGTGTCACCGGTGTCCACCCCCAAGTGACAGAGATATTGCTCTTCCCCTTGCAGCAACTTCCCCTTCTTGTCGTAAAAATCTAGGTCCTCCGTTTGCACGTCCTGGATATCGTTCTTATGGTGGTGGTAGACCTCGGACGTCAAAAACCACTGGTGCACTTTCCCTCTGATGAACTTCAGATCCGTGCCATATTCCTCATGTGCATATTCATCAGGACTGAACTCGAAGTGGTACACAATAGGGTACTTGAGGAGATAACTAGGCTTTCCGGCTTCTTCTCCCTCCTTCTCTTTCTTCTCGTCGTCGATCTCCCTCAACAGGTTGATTGACACATACACATGCGCACAGTGCACCGGTATTTCCTTGAACACCTCGTCGGCTGGGTTTCTCCACAGATTCAACGCCACCCCCGTATGTAACAAGATTTCATAGACTGCAAGTAAAAAGCCGCCGTATATCAACAACGCAGTGACGAACCTCGACGAACTGCTTTCGATCAAATGTGATGTGAACTCGGTCTTCGAAAACGGACTTAGAATATACCTGTTTGTGAAAGCCCTGAACAACACCACAGCATCATTTTTCAGGAATGTTTCGTATACCTCTTCAATAAAATCCATTGTATTCACCTTCTATGATGTTAAACCACAATTTCCATGTGGAAAGCACCTAAAACCCACACATGTAGTGGTAGTCACAGTGCACACTTAAAACTCTGGAAAATCTCCACAGGAACAACTCGCTCGTATCGGCGGCCCTCATATAGCATCACTTATTCGGACATGAAAATTCACCTTCTTCCTTTCACCATATATTTCAAGCCACCAATTTGGGTTGCTTGGACGAGCTCAACGTTCTACATATGCTAAGAATGTCTGCGAGATCAGTGTTATACGTACTGGCACTCATCATCAGTAGCTCCTACGTCACTTATACAATAGTCAACTCTTCCTCGGAAAAGGAGACCCCCAAAAGGAAGAAAAATGTTGCAGATCTAATTGGAAATACACCAATGGTACGGATATCTTCCCTTTCCAAACAGACAGGGTGTGAAATCTATGCCAAGCTGGAAATGGTGAACCCGGGGGGATCTGCCAAGGACAGGGTCGCCTTGTCTGTCATTAGACACTTTGAAAATATAGGCGAACTAGTTCCAGGAAGAGGTGATGTCTTATTTGAAGGAACTTCGGGATCCACAGGAATATCTTTCGCTATGCTCTGTAACGCCTTGGGATACACCGCTCACATATGTCTTCCAGATGACACTTCCAATGAAAAGCTTCAGTTGTTGGAGAGTTACGGTGCCGAAATCGAGAAAGTCAAGCCAGCATCCATCGTAGACCCAAACCAATATGTCAATGCGGCTAGGAAAGGAGCACTGCAGCTCAAAAATGATAAAACCACGGCATCGAATGGTGTTTTTGCCGACCAGTTCGAAAATGATAATAATTGGAGAGCACACTATGCTGCAACTGGTCCTGAAATATGGGAACAAATGGACCATGATATTGACTATTTCGTCACCGGATCAGGAACCGGTGGTACTATTGCAGGCTGTTCAAGGTTTTTTCGAACAGTTTCCGACAAAGTAAAAGTCATCCTTGCAGATCCTCAAGGGTCCGGGATGTACAATCGTGTCAAGTACGGAGTAATGTACGATGGTGTAGAGAAAGAAGGAACGAGAAGAAGACATCAGGTTGATACAATAATAGAAGGTATTGGACTAAACAGAGTCACCCACAACTTTCTTCAGGGAGAGCATTGTATTGAAGACGCCGTCCGTGTGACAGATGAACAAGCGGTCCGTATGGCAAAATTTTTGAGTTCAAATGATGGACTGTTTGTTGGATCGAGTAGTAGCATTAACGCCGTGGCTGCAGTTAAGATTGCCAAAACTGCAAAAAAAGGCTCTAAAATTGTGATAATTGCTTGTGACTCTGGTACCCGTCATCTTTCAAAGTTTTGGAAGCACGCTGTCAAAGTGGATAGAAATATTACATTAGGAGAAGTTATACAGTAATGCCGGTATATACCCTCAGCTCTATAAACAGATCTAGTAGAGTAAGCCTAAAATTACAAATCGTCGAAAAATCCCTTACTTTCTTTCTTAACATTCTTCTGCTTCTTGTTAGCACGAACCATGTCTTTCCAGTCGACTTCAACTTCCTCATCCTCATCATCGCCTTCCTGTCTCTGTCTCTTCATTTCGGCTTCCACTGCTTCTCTTCTCTTCATCACTCTTTCTCGTCTCTCCTGCTTAGTTTCCTTCAAATCAACTTTTTTACTCCAGGAAACATTTTTCTCCTTTAGCTCTTGCTTCTTCAATGATTTTTCTTTCCTTTCCTGTTTCCTTTTTTCAGTTTTCAGCTCAGCAAGCCGTGCAGCCTCTTTTGCATCATCTTTGTAAGCATATTGATCAAAATCAATAGATTTGTCAAACCAACCATCCTCTGGGAAATCAGTGATGTATTTATTTTCAGGCATTTTTGGGAACCTCTTAAGACCATGAAGTTTAGCCAATTTCAGAAAATCAAGCTCTGAAAGTCTGAAAATGGAAGATGCAACATGCTTAGAGTAGTATCTTACAAAACCAACATAACATCTGATAGCGTTATCGTATATTAGTCGGTCCTTTGACATCCATTTTTTCATTTCATCATCATAAAATCTGCTATCCTCAGGCTTTAACTGTGGGGCATCTATAAGTTTGAGATTGATGTTTTTGACACTCAAAAAATTGACGTATTCTTCCTCTCTACCTTCGTTAAACATTGTGATGGCAGTTCCAATCTTATTTGCCCGTCCTGTCCTTCCACATCTGTGCAAAAACACATCTGGATCCGTTGGAAGATCAAGTTGGATCACTAGATCCACATCAGGTATATCTAACCCTCTGGCGGAAACATCTGTGGTGAAGAGAACTGCTTTCGAAGCCAGTGATTCAGTAAATTTACTCAACGCTTTAATTCTTGGTTTGGCTTCAAGTTTTCCATGAAGAGAATATATCTCAATCTCACCTTCTGATATATCACTTGAGTTAGAAATCAATTCTGTGAATAAAGAATAGAAATAAGTGACTGCAAAGTTTGTTGGAAAGTAAACAATCACTTTTTTGTATCTATACTTTTTGATCATTTCCATTAACAATTTTAGTTTAATTTCCGGATCTACAACCATATAGACTAGGTTAAGACTTTCGGGTGCTGTATTGGTCTTGATAGATGCCGATTTCACGGTAACCTTGACTGGATTTGTCATCCCTGTTTTGAATATGTCATTACCAGCTCCAGATATAGTGGCCGAAAATAATCCGGTTCTTCTCTGTGTTGGTAATAGTCTAACAATTGATTGGGTATCATTAAGAAAACCAATATCTAGCAGTTTATCTGCCTCGTCTAAAATTAATATTTCACACTTGTTTGTTCTAACTGAGTTGTTTGAAAGAAAATCTAATACTCGGCCAGGTGTACCAATTAGAATTTGAGGTTTGTTTGTCATGAATGAACTCAAATCTTCTCTCAACGACTGAATAGAACCCACCAAAAGCTGTGACTTAATTTGGTATTGATCTTCGGGTTGTAGGTTCAAAATGGACTGAACAACTGTATCTATTTGGTTCGCAAGTTCCCTTGTTGGTGATATAATGACCGCCCCAAAAAAACCCTTTTTGAACTCACCTTCCGCCAAAGCTTTTGCAACTTTCTCTAAAACTGGAATAACAAAAGCAAGGGTTTTCCCTGATCCAGTAACGGCTTCCACTACAACATCCTTATGCTGCGAAAGAAGTGGAATAGTAGACGCTTGCACTGGAGTCATTGTATTGAATCCAAGAGACACCATTGCATCACGAAGCCACGACTGAATCTGATACGGAAGGGAGTCCCATGCCACTGATGTTTTTTCTGCCTCCATTTTCTTTTCAGTATTTGATAACTCAATAATTGTATCTACTTCACTAGTTTTCAATTAATAAGAACATACTGATCATTATTATCCAGGTAGCCAATTTTTTTTTTCATGAACAACTTAAATTTCCTTTTTTGGAATCCTTCTGTGCACCGTCCTAGAAAAAATTTCATCTCCGATATACATCTCAACAGTGCTATTCTTCATCAATAGTACAAGGCTACAATGCTAGACAAGGGGAAATGCAACGTTGGCAGCGGATTGTGCGAACTAAACAGCTGTGGAAATTTATAGCAGTGAGGAATATGTCAGCTCAAAATGAAGGAGAAAGTGATCTAATAGACTACACAAACTGGTCGAAGAAACAATTACTCAAAAGAGTTCTTGAACTTGAAGGACGGCCAAATCCAGTATTAGAAAACCCCGTCAAACCTGGGGAAAAAAAAACTTTAGACAACGTCTTACCCAAAAAACATAAGAAACAAAAACAATTTGACTTCTCGAAGTATTCAACACGAAAAATAGCTCTCAGATTTGCATATCTTGGATGGGACTATCAAGGCCTTGCATTACAAGGTGAGGAGACCAATCTACCAACTGTCGAAGCTAAAATAATGGAGGCATTATACAAAGTGAAGCTAATTGGATCCCCAGATCAAAGTGAATGCGAGTTCAGCCGATGTGGAAGGACAGACAAGGGGGTCAGTGCAATGAATCAAGTAATATCATTGAAGGTCAGATCCAAGTTATCTGAAGAAGAGCTTAAAAACAGTTTCAATGATACCAAAGAAATCGATTACATCAAAACATTAAACCAATCACTTCCTGATGACATCAGAATCCACAGCATCTGCTTGAGACCTCCGCCAGATTTTGATGCCAGGTTTAGCTGTACTTATAGATATTACAAGTACATCTTCAACGGTGAAGGCCTGGACATTGAAGGAATGAACCGTGCTGCTGGGCATTTCTTGGGTAAGAATGACTTTAGAAACTTTTGCAAGATTGATGCTTCGAAGCAGATTTACAATTTCAAGCGAACTATTCTATGTTCTCAGATAAACAAGCTTGCAGGAAATGAGAACCTTTACGTTTTCAACTTAAAGGGAACTGCATTCTTATGGCACCAGGTTAGATGTATGATTGCGGTGCTTTTGACGGTTGCTCAAGGATATGAAGAGCCCAACATTGTAAAAGAACTTTTGAGTGTTGATGTTTATCCTTCTAGACCAGTGTACAAGATGGCCCACGATATACCATTAGTACTTTACGATTGTGGCTTTGACGAAGCTCTTGTAAAATGGAGTACTGGTCCAAAACGTACCTTCAATGTTAACAAAGGAGTTGATGGGCTTTGGAACGACTACAAAATCAAGTCAACTATAGTTGATTTCATGAAGAAGTTCACGGAGGAAAAAGATTCCAAAGGAATTTCGGGTAAAATCCATGTCAACTTGGGTGATGGAATAGGTCAAGCAATGAACGGTTACGTAAAATATGAAAATAGAAACCGTCTGGAAACTGCTGACCAGATCAATGCCAAGTGGAAGGGAAAAAAAAATACTTCAAGGGTAAGCCAAAAAAGAAGCCACTCAGAAATATATTCTGACAGCTTGTAGAGCTAGTATGTATCGTTTGTCCCATGTATACTATTTACCATTCTAGATGTATATAGCAAAGTAGTATTCAGGATAAAGCTTGAATTAATACTAATATGTAGATGAGAGCCCGTATTTCATTATCGCCTCTACTCCGAAAATACTCCTGCGAGCCTTTTGGGCGCCGCGGAAAGGAGATCTGAACACAAGATTAACTTAGAGCACTTCAAAGGCACTTTTCTGGAATATGGGTTTGTGAGAGCATCCAGTACAGACAGCACCAAATTAACGAGGATGGACCAACTACTTTCGAAGGCGGGAAGTACGCTTGTTACTTTTGCCGTCAGATCAGGGGTGCAGGTTGCGTCAACTTACGTGATCAAATCAGTCTCTACGTTAATGGATCATGTTCCGGAGCAGCAGAAGAAGAAATTGGATAGAAAAAGAAACCAGCTAGAAAGCAAAGTAGAAACTGTCACCTACTCAATTGAAGTTCTAAGGTTGATGGCTGCAAAAGGCAACTCTAATTTAAGTTATGTGTTAAAATTAGCTGATTATTTGAAGGAAGATATTGACAACTTTTCCAAGGATATAGAGTTCTTAACTGGCGACTTGAAAAAGAGAAAGATCAGCTCTGACTTCCTCAGGGTTGTAGATAAAACTATCGATGATCTGGTTGGGAAAATTGACAACATAATTCCTATTCTAAATTTGGCGTTGACTACTTATGGTACATCCACTATAAATAATTTCCAAGATTACGTATCTCCCGGACGACTACTAAACTCGACGGTTATAGTGAATCAGTCAAATGAAGAGTTTGCCAAACACAAAGCCAAGCAAGAGATCAACGTTGGTCCGGAATTTTCCTTGACATTCTACAACATATATTATAATCACACTGCCGCTTCCAACGGTGAGCATCAAATTACGTGGAGAGAAAAGTACGCTCGGTCCAAGTTCCAGGTTATAAGGGTTCCAAACGCTGAGGTGGAATACTGTTACAAATTAAGGATACTGGAAAACTTCGATGACGAAAGATACCACGAGGAAGAGGAAAAACCCGAGTGTAAGCTGTACGATATACGTCAAATCAGCAAGCTATTTTTTAGTGCATCCGGGAGACTTTTAAAGCTTGAAGATAGATCTTCGCCAGTGTTGGTTCTGAAGACAAAGAAGACCACCTCAGAAGAGTTAGATAATGAGACTTTGAATGGTGCCGAAGCGAACCTACATGACGATGGAGGAATTGAATGGATTGCTGTAGGTGACTACGAAGTAAGCACGAATGAAACAGACAGTGATGATGACAATGAAGAGGAGGAAGAGGAGGACGAAAAAAAAAGTGTTACTGAAGCCAAACAGGACATAGAAGCAAAGGCAACAGATAAGGCAAAGACTAATACCGCAGTAGGAAACAGTTCCCCTTTGTCTTTACTAGAATATTTGATAAGGCTATGCACTTTGCAAGCAAATGATCAAATGCCCCTTTTAGAGGTGAAAGATGAGAGGTTGCGCCTGTACCTAGCTGATGAAAACCAGATGAACAAGACTCCAAATAGAGTGGCATCTTTGAACAAGAAAATGGAAAGCCTCAGGATCTGAAAGGGCTGAGTATATAATTATGTAAAACCAGTTCTATATAAAAGGTGCATCAAGTCCTTTCATGTATGCTTGAAAAGTGTAGCGAAACTTCCCTCATCGGCTGAAAAATATTTGTCCCTTCTTCGATACAAAGAAAAGAGGTTTGCTGAATATTTAGCTTACAAAATAAGCATAGAATAGAACCAAAATACACCACATAGATACTGAAGAAACAAACAAAATGGTGGACATTGTAGGGAAGATCAAAGAAATACAAGATGAGATGGCACGGACTCAAAAAAACAAGGCCACAGAGTATCATTTGGGTCTTTTGAAAGGTAAGCTTGCAAAGTACAGGAGAATGTTACTCGAACCCGAAGCAGGAAGTGGAGGAGGCAAAGGGCAGGGGTTCGAAGTGCAGAAAAGTGGTGATGCTCGTGTTTGTTTGATTGGTTATCCTTCTGTCGGTAAATCATCCTTTTTATCAAAGGTTACCAAGACGAAATCTGAGGCTGCCGCATACGAATTCACAACGCTTACATCAGTTCCAGGTGTTTTGGAATATGAAGGTGCAGAGATTCAAATTGTAGATTTACCTGGTATTATAAGAGGTGCAAGTGAAGGTAGGGGTAGAGGTAGACAAGTTGTTGCAACAGCCAAAACTGCGGACCTAATTATAATCATCCTTGATGCCACAAAGTCCCATCAACAGCGTGAGCACCTGGAAAGAGAATTGGAAGCTATTGGTATTCGTTTAAACAAAGAGAAGCCTAATATGAGTATCAAGATAAAGAAGACCGGAGGAATTAAATTGAATTGTCTGACACCGCCTAAGTATATTGATGAAAAGCTGGTGACATCAATTCTCAAAGATTATAAAGTCCACAATGCCGATGTGATGGTTAGGGATGAGAACATAACGGTTGATGACTTGATCGACGTTATAAATGAGCAACACGTTGTTTATACACCATGTCTATATGTGTACAACAAGGTTGACTCAGTTTCCCTTGAGGAGGTTGACAGAATTGCAAGAGAGCCAAATACAGTGGTGATGTCTTGCGAACTAGATTTGGGAATCCAAGATGTCGTCGACGAGGTGTGGTACAGGTTAGATCTATTAAGATTATACACAAAGAGAAGAGGAACTGCACCTGATTTTAAGGAGCCGATGGTTGTAAGACACGACTCCTCAATTGAGGATGTATGTAACTCCATTCACCGGGACTTCAAGTTCCAGTTCAAATACGCCTTGGTATGGGGTTCCTCATCCAAGTTTGGAAATGCGCCACAAAAGTGTGGGTTGAATCACAAGGTGCACGATCAAGACGTTGTTTCCATCTTCACGAAATGAATTCGGATATAGTGTGGTATATAATGTTTTTCTAATTTTCAATTCTTGATCTTGTACTGAGCTAATTTTTTTGCTGTCTCATCGAATTGCCTTTTATCTTCGACCAATTGAGAGTTGAAAAGGTCTATCCTATCATCCCATGCATCCAATCGATTTTCCATCGTGGAAAGCTCTTTTTCCAATCCTTGCAAGAAATTCACACTGTTTGCGGTTCCTACAATTAGATCATTCAAAGAATTAAACCGATCCACTATTTTTCCCAACAAAGACGCAAAGTCGGGTAATGCTTTCACTTTATCGTATAGGATGCATAGTTTCCTATCTGTCAAAGGAACAATTTCGGACTTGTCTCTGATTCTTTTTGAGTCTTTGATGTAAGTTTCACAGTTGCTAATGAGCCTGAGCACTTCAGCTTCCACGGAATTTAAGTTTTCCCCACCATCTAGAATCAAATTCACTCTCGTGTACAAGTCTTCTATCGTGTCTTGTATTGATGGTGTAATACCTTGAGATGACTCGTATCCTAAGCTATCCTCAAGTTTTGATATTCTCGACTCCAATTCTAAGAATATTGAATCCGAATCATCTGTTTTACTTTTATAATTGTGTTTCACTTCGTTTTTTTCTTCTTTTCTGTCTATTGCATTGCTGACTTTCTCATCTTTGACGCCAACGTTTTCTTTGGCCGCCGTTTCGTAAAGTTTTTCTTCCCAGTAACCCAAAAATGTATTTGGTTTCCCCAATTTGAAAGAATCAATATCACGTATGAGTCCATCTACCTTTTTTTTCAGGCTTGAATCCATACTTTCTGTGTCAGTGTCTATTTCAACCATGAGGGAGCGTAATTCATTCTCCAAAATTGTAAATTTCAGTATTCTATTTTTATTTCTGGCATCTGAAGATTGATTATTCACTTTTTTTAGGAATCCCTTGGCGGCAGTATTGTTTGTGAAGTTGTAAAGTAGCTGTTCTTTTACTTTTGTTTCAAAATCACTGCTCAGTGATTTCAGTCTAACCTGGGTATTTTCTTCGATCACGAGCCCTGGATCGAGTTGTCCTTCGCTTGTTTTGTTCTCAAAATATATGCTGTTATCAGCTGTAGGGAGAGATTCTAGTACCTCCGGCTCATTTTCAAAAACGGGAACATTTTCGGAATAATAGTCTGTCGTTGTCATTATATTTTTAGTTAAATCGAAGGGGAAGAATTGTCAGATCGAACACAACATTTGCAATTGGAAAGCTTCATTTCTTACAGAGCCCTCTCGGTCGAATGTTTATCAGATAGTACGCGGGATAAGTGTTTTTTTTTTTTTGATACAAGATCATCAGAATAATTAGTTATTAAACAAGTAAAGAATGTATTTATACACAACAAACACGAACGCAGTGTTCAAATTAAGACTAGAAGGAAAGAAAAAAAGGAGAAGAAGGTGACTGGATGGTTCTAGATTTATACAATGTTTCTAGAAGGAAATACATAGATATACGACTTCTAAGTAAACGGCGTGAAGATTGATGGGGTGGGACGAGATCGGAAGAGGGGGTCTATGCAAGAGAAGAAGTAATTTTTTGGAAAGCTGCTTCATCGATAGTTCCGATTTTGTATAAGTAAGTGACCAAGCTCTGGACCAAGATGATTATTTCTTGCGGTTCCAAGTTGACGATTATTGATTGTAGCATATTACCAACGTTAACGTTATGGGTCGAGATAAAGGTTTCGTAGTATAAGTAGGAGAAGGAGCCCATTAAGAATTGACAGTCCATTCTGTCGGTGATCCCACCGTGGCCTGGGATGGTATGGCCGAAGTCTTTAATCTTGAAGGCTCTCTTCAAGCCTGAGGCAAAGAAACCACCGAATGGAGCAATCAAAGAAGCAAACATAGAAACGATCATTGTGTGGAAGTAAACTGGTTTCACCTGTATGTATTCTCTGTGGAAGATCTCGACCAAAAAGCTTGGCAAGGTGTAGATCTGAGGAATGAAAACCGGGTTAGGATCGCATTCGACGACGGAGAAGAAGGTTGTATAGATGTTGTCAAAAACAGGACAGATGAAATAGTTCACGTTGGAGAAGATGTATGTGAAAAGAAAGGAGGAAAAGGTCGTGCAGATCCATGCGCCGACGAACCCTTCGACAGTTTTCTTCGGCGAGATGGAGATCAACTGCGTCTTACCGAAGGTGATACCACACAAGTAGGCAAAGATGTCGTTGATCACCACCAAGCCCGCAGGCACTATGAACCAGAACATCCCGTGCAGGATGTTGCTGACGATGCAGTGGCCCTGGAGAATCACCAACAAGAGAGTCATGTGCGTGACACACAACTGCGCAAACTGGAACTTGAGAGAGCCTTTCCGCAACGATGCCACGAACCCGACAAAACCGGTGACATACATGCAGTAGCTGATGAACTTGTGGTGCATCACAAGCTTGATGGCAATGACACTGGTGTAGTCCGACACAACGAAGTTTGTCAAGAAGTACTTGATCAGGTTTCTTCCGTCGAGGTAGAAGATAGTGGTGACCAAGAACCACCAGTTCAAAGGTTGTGTGTACTTCAAGTCCTCTAGCTTCGCCCTGTGGGTGGTGATATTAATGCATTCTCTGAACACAGCAATCTGGATAAGCAGCACCACCACGATGGTCCAAAACTGTCCTGCTGTCAAAGTCGCAAACAAGAGCACCGTCATAATCAACGTCCATATCGTACGGAGGATGAACGTCTGTTTCTTCCGCTCCTTCTCATTCACAACTCCGTTCTGGCTGGTCTGGCTGGTCGCCGAGTCTGTCTGTGCCGGTGTGTCGAGCTTGAGCTCACATTCGGATTGTCGGGACGTTTCAGGCTTGAGATCATTGCTTCCGCCCTTCTCTGCCTCTGCCGAGCCGGAACCCGCCACAGGCGATTTGGCCGTTTCTTTCTCCAAGCGTTCTTTGTTCTCAATTCCCATTTCCTGTTGCTGCTCTGCTGCTACTATAGTCGGCGTTTTTTTCAAAGGATTTCGTGATCAAGCCAGCACACAATCCGCCCAATCCGTCCAGTATTCTACCTCTTGCCGTCTTCCAAGGGCACCTACATGGCCAAAAAAAATATGGAATAATCAAAAAAGAAAAAAGTCCTGTCGTCCAGAGACGCTTCTTCTGCGAGCTTACGATATGGGGACGAGAGACATTGTCACATGCAACCAAAAGGCAAAACTCACGGATTCAGAGGTCACGTGAAAATGTGTACGCTATCACGTGTGTCTGCCATTTGTCCAGCGCGGGCAAATAAGAGATTGATTTTTTACGTTTTTTTTATTTTTTTATTTTTCGCAATTTTTCTTTTTTCTTTTTTCTTTTTTCCTCTTTTTTTTCGCATTTGATTTTTTCATTTTTTCGGCAATTTAAAGTAGAACGGACCAGGACATGATGATACTCGGACGAGAGATAGGTACAGATAGTCCGGTAGCTGTTCTGGCAGGCTTCTCAGTAGTTGTGCTGGCCCAGGAAGGCTGATTCAGGCATTCAGGACAGACATAAATGGGCACCGACGAACTACTGAGCAGTTCTGCTGCACGTGTGTCGAAGGTGCTGGACACCAGCAAGTACCAGAACCTCGATAAAGCCAAGCTGTTGGAGAAAATAGACGATGACATCCAGGAATTGAATCTGCTCAAGCGCAAAATACGGCAGCTAGAGCACGGTAGTGTTGGCGAGAAAGCCGAGTCGGAGGTGAGTAACGGGAGCCCCACCACGGAGGATGGTGGAGCAGAAGCATATACTGCAGAGACTCCGGAGAAAGAAGGGGAGGAAAAGAAGGAGGTTGCCCACTGGAAAGACCGCACCAAGTCGACGGTGCTCGCTTTGTCAAGTAACAGACAGTACCGACAGTACGAGCTTGCATTCGACCGGGTGAAGCTGTTTTACAAGGAGCAGCACGAAAAGCAGACGGTGGCATACAACATCCAGGCTCGGATCAACTTCAAGACAAAAGTGAGGGACCGCATGACGATATGGGACGCCCTTATCAAGTTGAACAAGCTACTCGACGAGTCGGACCCGGACACGGAGCTATCTCAGATCGACCACGCACTTCAGACGGCAGAAGCCATACGGAAGGACAACAAGCCGAGATGGTTCCAGTTGGTGGGCCTCATCCACGATTTGGGCAAGTTGCTTTACTTCTTTGACTCCCAGGGCCAATGGGACGTCGTTGGCGACACCTTCCCCGTCGGGTGCAAGTTTTCGAAGAAGATCATCTACTATGACTACTTCAAGGAGAACGTGGATGCGAAAAACCCGCTCTATCGGACTAAGTATGGCCTCTACTCCCCGCATTGCGGGCTAGACAAGGTCATGTTGAGTTGGGGACACGATGAGTACATGTACCATTTGGCCAAGGAGCAGACCACGCTTCCGCCGGAAGGATTGGCCATGATAAGGTACCACTCGTTCTATCCGTGGCATTCAGAGGGCGCCTATAAGTACTTGATGAATGAGAAGGACAAGGAAATGTTGGAATGCGTGCAAGCATTCAACCCTTACGACTTGTACTCGAAAACGGATGTGCGCTATGATATCGAGGAGCTGAAGCCTTACTACTTGGAGTTGATTGATGAATTTTTCCCAAACAAGATTGTCCAATTTTAAGTAAACATGTTTATCTTTTCTACATATAGATCTATTACTACATAGACAACATGCTGTACCATTACTTAGTTAATTTACTTCAGCTTGTGCTGAACAATTTCTTTCAAAATTTACTTCAGCTTGTGCTGAACAATTTCTTTCAAAATTTTTGGAATTTTAGTATACAATTATAGAACATAGAAATATGAATGAGAAAATGAACGAAAATGAACTGTACAAAATATATGAATGAACTTGAACTTGGATCATTATAAAAATTCAGGTGCAAAAAATCAAACTAGAGAACCTTGTCTGAGCGATATCATCAAGTCTCCATTTAGAAGTCTTTTATGAACTTGCTTGTAATGACAACGGTTATGCATGTGAACGTGAGAAGAAGAAAAAGAAATAGAAAAAGCTGGTCAAAAAAAATACAACAAAAAATAGTCATTATGGAAGGATTTGTATTATTCCGAAATGTTGTTCAATATTGTAAGGACCAGGAAGTTTCCATAAATCTTCGAAAGTTGTTAAAATAGTGACATCCACGCTGACATTGTCTAAGATAGACTGAACTGCAGCTAGCTGGTTTTCAGGGCTTGGGACGTTCTTACCATTTGTATCACCTTGATTTGGATACCCGGTTTCAGTCACAACTATATCCATGTTTCCACAAGCTCCCTGCACAATTTGTATTTGACCTGAGACAAAGGATCCGGCTTCATCAGCAGAGGAATTGACGTCGAAATATGAGTGTGGGTTAATACCAACAAAGTCAATTCCTGAGCTTGTACATAAGGAAGGATTTTTTTCAAAGGAAACAGGAGGTTCGGATGTGGTCACTTTACCAGTATAGCCGGCATTTTGTAATTTGCCCTTGACTTCGGAAATCTTGGAGATCAAATCGGAAGCAGAACAGTAACCACTGTTGACGGCTTCGTTACCGATGGTGAGGTATGAAAAAAGTTCCCAGCCAAAGCCACCAGAACCGGAGGTGACATAAGAGATTAAATCATCCACCGCGGTGTCGATGGAGTCAACACCGGCGTCGCTAATCCAGAAGCCTTGGTTGACCTTAAATCCGATCTCCTTTGCTGCCTTCAAAACGGTTGACAAATAATTACAATCGTTACCATAGACTCTCAATTCATTGATATTCTTAGAGTAGATCAGTTGAAGATCGCTCGAAACTGTGGAGTAATCTTTGCATGAACCGCTATTATCGTAAGGTGAGTAAACAATTGCATGTGGCACTTTCGTCAAGCAACCAGATGAGGAAGGACTTGGAGCAGAAGTGGACAAAGAGGATGTCGAACATGGGGATGTCGAAGCAGATGAAGTGGAAGTTGGTTGTGCACCTACTTGTGCATCAGTGGTAGTGTCTTGTTCAGGGGCTTCAGATGATGACGAAGCAACAGAAGTGGTTGCAGGTGCATCCGAGGACGTTGTTGGGACGTTAGGAGCAGGGCTGTTTGCAGTGTTCTGTATGCTAGTAGCTTCAGTCTCTGAGCTTGAAAAAGTGCTACTAGTAGTTGGAGCGTTGTTTGTTGCTGTAGTTAGAGCATTGTTTGTTGCTGTAGTTAGAGCATTGTCTGTTGAAGAAGTTGGAGCAACGTTGACCGGGCTCACCATGGTTTCTGGCAACTGTGAGTAGAAGACCTCACCGTTTGGCCAGGTAGTAACATAGACGGACTCGGAGGTAGAAGTGGTGGCGGCAGCAGCAGTGGTTGGAGCTGGAGCTGGAGTAGTACCTTGAACTGTAGCACCATTACCGTCGACAACAACTGTTTGTGCGATGGTGACAACGGCTGGAGCAGCAGGAGCATTACCGTTGACAGTGGTGGAGCAGTCTCCTGTGGTTGTGGTGGTTGCGGTGTAATCATCGGTGATGATCACGTCTCTCTTTTCGAGCTCGTGCACTGCGGTGATTTGTGCAGGATTCACCTGCATGTTATTGATGAAGACTTGAGCAGTCGTATCGCTTGCTGCGGCAAGAGCGTTAGGCTCGGCAATAGGGAGTGGAATCGGAGCAGCAAGGATGAAGTCTATCATCGTTAGAAAGGTCAAAAAGATTTGGTAGTTCATTTTGTAAAAGATTGTTTTTGCTTCGGTTTTCGGAATGAGAGGAAATTACGCGTAAAAAAGAGAGTAAAGAGTTGGGTTTCTATTTTAAAAGAGTGAAAATAGTTGGTATCCTTGTCTGGGATTAAAGAAAGTAAGAAGTTGGGTTGCGTTTAACGAATGAACGAGTGAATGAGTGCTGAACTAGTTGATCTGTTTTGCTTTTTGCTTTCTAGTATACCATGCAGTGAGTGAAGAGAGTGAATGATTAGGAGAAGAAGACCAGGAAAGAAGGTAACGGAAAGAAGAAACGTAAAAGGAGGCCAACAGGCAAACATAAAAGTGAAACAGGGGGGAGCAGGAAAAAAAGAGGAACTTAGACCATTTTGTAGATTTCAGGAAAGTTTATCTGCAAGCTGCAGTAGGCTGGAATTCGGAGAAGGGCCTGGCGCCTCATAGTAACTCTGTCAAAACTTAACGGTCCCACCAGCAGGCCACTTAATTAAAGGGATATCTTGCTAGATGCCGCCGGCACTTGCACCATGCTTGCTATTCTGGCCTTCCTTATGCGGTGGCTAGGCCAACGTACAGTGCGCCGACAAGGCTTGCCCAGCTGTCAACCCCGATGGCTGGGTTTATCAGCACCTCGAATTGCCTCTTTGGGCCGTAATCGTCCGTGCTTGCTCTTTTCTTCCTTGAGGGCCCCGCGGCCGTTCGGAGAAAAACCGCTCTGCTGGGCGCGGACTCCCTGCGACACGGCGTGGGCATGGGCAGGTCTTGCGATTGCCCTTCGTTTTCAGCAGAAGCCTGCTGGCTGGCCACATAGATAGACAGATAGGTAGTTAGATGATCTGCCTCCATTTATTGGCCATCTATGACCGGCAACAGTCCCGGTGAGGACCGCACAGCGCCCCGTTGGGCTCCTGGGGGCGCCGGCGGCTGCGGACGCGCGAAAGAGAAAAAGAGCTCGCCGACAAAAAGGGAAGTTCTTCGGAAGATGCGCAGGAAGATGCAGCCCAGCCACCCTGGACGGGCCCGGCGGGGACAAAGGTCGTGGATGGGGGGGGAGGGGCAGCTGTAGGCAGGCTCGGTGACGACAGGACGGAAGAGTGCATTAGTCTGAGAAAGGAGATGTGGCCGGCAGCGGGGTGGCCAGAGGCCGGCAGCATCTGCTGCGAGCACACAAGCTCGGCGCTCGGCTGGTCGGGCGGGAGCGACGAAGGAAACGGGAGAGAGGGATCATCACCTGCTGGGGGGACGGTTGCCCCATATGAGGAGGAGGATGCCTGGTGTGCCGTGCTGGAAGAGGGGTGGGGGTTCCTGGCCAGCGCTGGGTGTCGACTACAAGAGCAGTAATCGATGGAGAGTCTTGTGCAGATACCTCCGGAACCGCTAGACGGGCTCCTGCGGACACAGAGACGGGAGCATGCTGCGGAGCAGGATTCGGAGCAACAAGTAAACGAGAAAGACGGGCTCGAAAGAGATACCGAGGGCGCCAATGGCATCAATTCCGTAGATAACGCTAGCAGTAAGCACCGTAAATGTGACGATGAAGGCCAGGAGTTGGCGAATTTCAACGAGGAGGATGACTACGTGTCGTCGTACTTGCCCATCACCTGCTACTCGATCTTGATAGCGCTGGGCGGGCTCGTGTTTGGGTACGACATCGGCACAATCGGCGGATTGGTGGACCTTCCGGAGTTGAGTGCCCGGTTCGGGGACAGCGTGCAAACGGTGCCAGCGACGTTCAGCCCCATCGTGAAGGGAGCATTGGTGAGTGTGTCGTGTCTGGGTGGGTTTGCCAGTGGGGGTATTGCGGCGAAACTCATCCCGGTCATTGGCATGAGGTGCACGATCTTCATGTCGATGTTGCTGTACGTGTTTGGGAACACGGTGATCTTGTTTGCCCCCTCGTGGGAAATCATTCTCGTTGCACGGGTATTCAACGGCGTGTGCATCGGGCTCACCACCATCACCTGTCCAATGTACATCAGCGAAATCACTCCCATCCGGGAGCGGGGGTTGTTCACGAGCTTGAACCAGCTCTTCACAACTGTCGGCATCGTCACCGGCGCCTTGAGCATGTTATTCTCCGCCACACGGTACTATCCGGACGATGAGTCGCAGTACCAGTATCCGTTGCTCCAAGGGATCTTCCTCTCTGCAATCGGCGGGGTCGCCATCTGGCTCGTTCCGGAGTCGCCCAACTGGTTGGTGAAACGCTCGAGGCCAATCAAGAAGGTCAAGAAGTCCTTGAGCAAGTTACGCAGTCTACCGTTTGACGACGAATGCATCATCAACGCCACTGCCAAGCTTTTCGACTACAACTTCCAGATGAACAACATCCACCATCTCGAGAGCAAGAACTCGACGTCGATCCTCAAGGGGCGTCCGAAGTATTTCCAAAGAACGCTCACCGGGGTCGTCTTGCTTGCATTTCAGCAGTTCACCGGGATCAATTATTTCTTCTTCTACGGCATCACGATCTTCGAGAACGTCGGGTTGAAGACACCGTACTTAGTGCCGGTTATCTTCGGGGTGGTCAACTTGATCTTCTCCGGCTTGTCCGTCTACGTCATCTCTCTCTTCGACCGCAAGGTGTTGCTCATCTTCGGGTCGGTCAGCTTGACGTTGTTGATGACGACGTTCACCATCGTGGGCACCTTCTGCGAGATCAGCTTCCACATCACGATTCTCCTCATCGTGCTCTCGTGTCTCTTCATCGCGTTCTTCAGCATGACGTGGGGGCCGGTTGCCGCCGTTGTCATCTCCGAGCTGTATCCGCCCGGAATCAAGGTCAAAGCCATGTCCGTCTGCGGCTCCAGTTCGTGGATCTTCAGCTTTACCATAGCGTTAGTAATCCCCACCTTGACGAGCAAGATCGGGTTTGCGCTCGGAGGTGTGTTTGCGCTCTTTACATTTCTTAGCATCTTCTTTGTGCACTACCTAGTGCCGGAGACGAAGAACGTGTCGAGCACAAGGTTGGACCGGTGCTACGAGACCAACCCAGGTCGGTTCGGGGTGGTTCTACAGAAGTGATTAGGAGGGATGATTCCTTTGCTGCCGGTGTCGTTGCTAGACACGTGATTGGAGAAAGATGGTTTTTTTTATATTTTATATTATGTTTGATTGTATTAAACTAAATTAAAAAAAGGGTGGGTAGTGTTCACAATGTGCAGCTGGCTTAGCAGGATGCCATGCCAGGAAAAAAGCAGCATCGACGAGCGGGACACCGCTTTGACTTTAACTTTGATTTTAACCTAACCTACTTAACGGGAGGTGGCGTGGACCTTTTGGAAAGCACCCTTGGCTTGTTGCTTGGAGATCTTGGCGCCGGAAGCAACGAGCTTGGCCTTCTCAGCCTTTCTCTTCTCCTTGTCGGCCTTCTTCTTCTCCTTGGCGGCCTCGATGGCCTCGGTTCTCTTGGCCTTTCTTTGTTCTGGCTTCAAGGATCTTCTCTCCTTGATCAAGTCAAGGGAAGCACCGACAATGGCTCTTTGATGCTTGACGGCCTTTCTGGATCTCTTCTTGGAGACCTCCTCGGTGATGCCCTTCTTGTGGTGCTTTCTGTAGAGCACGGTCCAGGCGATTCTTCTAGGGTTCTTTCTCTGCTGGAACAAGGAGTAGGACTTGGAGGACTGGAATCTGAAAATCTTCGAGTCGCCTCTGATGAAGAGGGTACCTCTGCCCGGGTAGATCTTGGAGCCTGAAAAGGAGTCAACTTCGACCTTCATTGCTGGATGTGTTGTTAACGCTGTTTGGCTGTTCTGGCTGTTCTGGCTCTCTTGTGTCCGATTCTGTACAGGTAAAGAACAGAGCCTCCTTCTACCGCTCTGGCGATAATATCTGCACCACCGTTTCCCTCACCCTCACCTGCCAGTCTCCCTCCCCCCTCCTCGCAGTCCCCCAGTCTCCCACACTTTCCCACTCGCTCCGGCGCAAAAAATCAGCGGGGCCTGCTCCAGTGTGCGGTGCGCGGGTGTCGGGGCGCGGTCACGTTCCAGCAACGCACACCCCGCACACCTCACCATGGGCTCGCCCCGCCACCGCGTCTTCGGCAGAGCCGCGGTGAAAAGTTTTCCAACCGGAGCCTCCCCGGGAGGAGTATAAAAGCAGCAGCAGCGCCACTATATATTGTGAAAGGTAAAGTGTATGCAGACGCATTCTTTGAAGGGCTTCCTTCGACATCCCGAGACCGGAGTGAACTATATTAATACACAGAGATGGTCAGTATATCTTTTGTTATCCCCGCCGGCAAAGATGCGTGGACATGAGATTGTGTCCGCGTGCATGCTGCTGGCGTTTGCGCTGTGCGCTATGCGAGACCCGTATACTAACTCTGTAGTGTGAAGCGCCGCTGCGCTTTGTACATTCATTGGTGTTCTGCAGGCCCCAAAGAGCAAGAAGAATTCCGACCTTATGAACGCCAAGTTGGCCTTGGCCATCAAGTCCGGTAAGTACACCCTTGGCTACAAGTCGACCATCAAGTCGATCAGACAGAACAAGGCCAAGATGATCATCATCGCCGCCAACACCCCTGTCTTGAGAAAGTCCGAGTTGGAGTACTACGCCATGTTGTCCAAGACCTCTGTCTACTACTTCCAAGGCGGTAACAACGAGTTGGGCACTGCCTGCGGTAAGTTGTTCAGAGTCGGTGTTTTGTCCATCTTGGACGCCGGTGACTCCGACATCTTGTCTGTTGTCCAAGCCTAATTCTGTACATAAGTGTAATATCTATATCTATATCGAGCTATACTAAAACACGGAATTTCTCTTCGGAAAAACCCAAAATCGCCCGCTCCGCCGCTGTACCCCGCACCAGCCGCTCTTCCCCATTTGCCGTCATGGATTCTGCACCGGACACGGCGGGGCCACGGTGCCGATGCACAAGAGGGCCCGGAGGCGACTTGTCTCTCTTTTCGACCTTTCCTTTTAGCCAATGGCCCTTCTTCCGCTAGAAGACAGATAGATACAGCCACACAACACGGTCCAGCTATCTCGCCTTATTATTCCCTCCCCTTACAATGACGGACACCTTAGAACCAAGACTTGTGCTCGAAGATGACACGTTCGACATCTACATCCGCATGAAACAGTCCGCAGAGGACGACTTCTGCTTCCAGGTCTCCGACAAAACAACCTTTAGAGATCTCTTCGGCATCTTCTCCTCAATCCCGGTCGTCTTCTCCCCGTCCATCTTTTACGACAGACTCCCCATCGGCTTCTCCGTGTCCCACTACCCGGGACTACTCACGAGAACGGGGGGGTTCCTCTACGAGTATGAAGCGGACAAGAGCAAGTACCTTACCAGAATCGCCAACCTCGACGAACCCGTCAAAAGCAGGTGTCTCCCGGGGCAATTGGTCGTCCCTGTGTTCAAAAAGCGGACCCTCCTCCACTATTCAGTCCTGGCCGTCTTCCTCGCATGGCTTTACACTGACCTCCCAGACTTCATCTCCCCAACCCCAGGCATCTGTCTCACCAACTACGTCAGCGACGCCATCGTCTTCCTCTTGAAGAACTTTCTAGACAAGCCCGCCCAGGCTGAGAAGTTCTACAAAGATATCCACGAACCTGTCACCGTCATTGGCCAATGCATCTACTTCGCCTTCCACATCTTCAAAGTCGCCATGTTCTACTTCATCCTCTGGGCAGGCTTGTTCAACCCTTATTCCTGGTCAAAGCCAATCCTGACTCTCGAGAGAGAAGACCTCATCAGACTCGGGTGGACCGGGGTCAAGAGAGTCACTAAGCAGGGCTACCAGGACGAACTAAGGAAACTCATGATGGCCGAATTTGGCGGCATCATGAACATCTACAAGAGCGGCAAGTTGTCCTACATCAAAGAATGCTTTTTGACGCTAGAACAGGGTGAGGGCTACGACAGCTTGGCTCATCCTTTGGCCGCCAAACAAGAAGATGCTTCTCCTCGCTTTGTGCTCTCCCGTGAACTGCTTCTTAGAGAACGTGCCGTTCTCAACGCCAAGTTGTCAACGATGTCTTATGAAAAAGCCTTTGCCTTTTTGAAAGAATACAGACATGATGGTCCATTGCACCCTGGTCCAGAGATCCAAGCCCTTGTTGACTTAAAGTTTAAAGAGGTAAACGACGAAATCGCCGCAAAGGAAGCCCAAACAAATTCCGTTTTTCGGAATACAGCTGCTCCAAAGAAGACAGAATGATCAAACAGCTTGTCTGGTTTTCATCACCTGGATGTACACTTTATTCTCTCTCTCTCTGTGCTCAAAAAGCTTGTGTTCAGTATTTTTACTTTTGGATCTTTTAAACTTTTTTCTTTATAATTTATACATGCATGCATAATAATCTATCATCTCTAGCAAACCTATTCGGACCCAGAGTCCTGCGGGATATCTCTAAACTCATCAAAAAATGGCAGTCTCAAAAGGTCTTTGGCGTCCAGGCGCTCGTAAGGATTCAACACCATGCTTTTCTTTAGTACAGTAATGGCCTGTGCGTACTCTCTGCCAACTTCGCTATCCTGGATGACGCCTTTCTTGTCGATGGCAGCAAGCAACTCCCATGCCGGAGAGTCTTCTCCAAAGGTATCGCCTTCTTTACAATCCATCATCACTGCATTCGCTATTAGGGCCTCCAAACTTATCTTATCCTTGATCTTCGGGATGTTACAGTCAAACTCCAGTCCATGAAATAATGCGCATTCCTTCATTTCAGTTATCCCAAATATATTGGTGATCTCCATTATAGCTTCTATGTCGTCTGTGGAATTGAAGAAGGGAAATCGGCGTGATAATAACGTCAATAACATAATTCCTGCTGACCATATATCGATCTTTTTGGATTGATTGTTGCACTTGAACAGAACTTCCGGAGCACGGAATCCCCTTGTTCCTGCTCGATTGGCACGACGGCCAGGTCTTTGGTCATCTTTCAAGTACCCATTTTTCGGAAACTGTCCAGCATAGTCAACATTCAATTGACGTACCATATTGGGAGTATATCCGCCAAATGAGCACGGACATTTGTTGGTAATCGGCTCCATATCAATCTCCGCTAAACCGAAATCAACTAAAACCCCTCTCCTGGTAAATGGGTCATATAAGAAATTGGTTGGTTTAATATCTCTGTGTATAATATCCTTAGAATGGATAAATTCAAGGGCCTTCAGCAAATCAAACATATATGCTTTGATCCCAAATAGCGGTAGATCCCGATAAAAATCACGAAAGTCGGAATGCTCATAATACGGTAAAACTGCAACCACTTGATCTTCATGACGCAATACATCCAACAATGGAGCAACGTTCTTATGTCCGCGTAACGTATATAACAACTTCAATTCGTTGTATATTCTCTGTGGCGATGACGTGACATAAATCCGTTTCAATGCTACATTTGACTTGATTCCTTTTGGAAGTAGAGTTTTTGCCACTGGCTTAGCTAAATACACACTGGAAAAGGTTCCTTCACCAATCTTTTGTAAAATCCTGTACGATTCCTCCAAGCCGGGAAATTTGCTGGTAAATGAATATAGTTCTTGGTTTTCACTAGGCGTTAATGCATATTTAGTCTCAGGTTCTGACATGTCCTGATCATCTGAAACTTTCGATATCGTGCTCACTCCTACGTCTGTCCCCGTTCCTGTTCCTGTCCTACTTCTCTTGGCTGTCATGGTATCGGACTCGGTGGTAGCCACCTCTTCAACTTTCCTCTTCTTAGACACCTTTTTGTTTTTCTCATTATGAGCCTGTTCTAGGATAGATTCGTTTGGATGCAAGTCCTTCGGCAGTAACTTTTTTCCCTGTGGCTTCAGTACTCCGTTGTCGTTCTCCTTATCCTTCTCTTTGTCTTTTGAAGACCCCTTTTTCGGCACCAAAAACACGTTGTCCTCTTCTATCATGGACTCTTTAATTGTTTGCCTCTGTGTCCTGCTCGTATCCCTTCTAATTGTATCATATGATCGCCTCATTTTTGTCTCCGCTTCACTCTGCTGAATTGAAGCAACAACCACCATTAACCTCCGGCACTGTTTGTCGCCTGATACGCTCGTTAAAACTTACAAATCGAAGAGCCCCAAACATGCCTTCCGGAAAAGTCACATTCATGTCAACACCGCTTCACGCAGATCTTCGAATCCCGCACCGCCAAAGGCATTACGCGTATTTTATCATATATGAGATATATACAATACACAAACTCCCTTTGAAGCCTACTCTTCTATATTCAGGGGCTTACCTTCCTCCCCAAGAGTTGCTACACCCTATCCGTATAATTTCGTTCCATCATTCAGCAAGAGAGTTCTCATTTGGAACGGGAGATTCAGGCGTCGAGCTCCTCGTATTATCAGAGTCTTCCGATTTTAGCGTACATAAGAACAAACTATCTTTTGCAACTTCAGTAGCTATAGCCAATTTTTCAGAGTTATCCTCTGTCCAGCTATCGTCCCTCACATGTACATTTTCATTGTTCTCCCCTTTTTCCACCTTGTACTTGAACGTCTTGCACAACTCTTGCAACCGTAACATTTCTCTCGTGTCCCCATTTTCAGAGCACACGACTAACATCGAATTTAGTGATAAGTTGTCATAAATTCGTTTCAATCTATCATTAACTTTTGTGTACATTTCTTCTTCTGTAGCAGGTAACTCTAAATCCTCCACGGTGTTATTAGTGGAGAATTTTTTGAAAAATTCTAGTTCTTTCATTTTCATAATAATGAGATCATGATTGGGCTGTTTCTCAATGAATTGCTCGACAACTTCGTCGTCAGATCTACATTGCACTTGGGTTTCATGGTGTCCAAAATTCTTAACGGCAGAATATCCAATAACAACAGAACTCTTAGGTATCTTCACCCCCTCAGCAGTCTTTACCAACTTGTAGTTTTGGGAAATTCGTTTGAACAAGGACTCCATGTTGTACGATTTGCCGTATAAGTACCCTCTGGCAAGCTTCAACTTGACTAGTTCCATACAACTTATGCAGTCTTCGACGGAATCATGACCGGAAAATCCCTTTTGAATGGATGTGTCGAGGTGGGAAGACATTAGCATTTTCAAAGATGCCTTCGCTGGAGGTCCGCGGGGATGATCGTAACAAAGTGAAGTGTCTACAATCTTTGGATGCTTGATTTTGAGGATGTTCAGATCAGATTCTAAAGAATGACCTATGAGTGTATCATTGGAAGACACAATCGAAAGTATGCGATCTTGGATCTCTTCCACTGTTGTTTCTGCTTCTGCTATTTTCTCTTCAGTGATACCCGACCATTGTGTCAAATAATCTACGATGGGCTCTGTTGGTATAATCAATTCGTCGACCAAGACATTATTATCGAAATCAGTTAGTGACACTCTTGCCAATACCCTATTGTGCTCCGATCGGCACATTTCACAATCTAATGCAAATGTCTTTGACCCTTCATGATCGAAATCCTTAGTACTTTTGTAGTCTGCTGTCATATCGATTAACTCCTGTGTCGCACCTTCTACATCCTGGTGTATTGGATAGTTGTTGAAGGTTAACTCCTCTAACTTTAGGTAGAGGTCTGGCAAAACTATTTTCCGGTTTTCGTTTTCTTTCTGAATAGCTAGTTTTTGCTTCTTTGACAAAGAGTAGGAGACCAAAGACGAGTAGGTAGAATATATACATTTGTTTGAGCCCGGTGAAACCATTGGCACCACCTCATTGAAAATTTTGGAAAAATTGTCCAGCTCTGAGTTAGGCTGATATTTAGAAATTAGCAAAGGATCCGTTTCGTCTTTCAGCACTGGCATCCCGAACTCCTCGTTTGTCAATCCACGTAAAAATACGATAACAAACTTGTCGACGGATTTTCGATTTTCTAGTTTGCACCATCTTGGCTTGACGTCCATATCTGTCAGGGAATACAAAAGCAAATCTCGTACTGAGGATATTGATGCCTTTTTCTCTCTATCACCAAAAATAAATAATTGGGGTTTTGACTCCAAGAACTTCTTCTTCCGAACAATCACATTTTGAGCCACTGAAGATCTTCTTCTCTTGGAGCCTCTCGTATTTTTCGGAGGCACTGTTACTTTTTCGTTTGACTCGGCAATTGCAGATTCAGCAAGTGATTCAGCAGAGCTGGAATTCGAGCTTAAGTCGTCCAAGAGTTTTTTTTCTTTCCTTTTGAGTTTCTTTAGCTCTTTCCTCTTCTTGGTTCTTTCAGTCCTGCTATTAGTTTTCATACTCATTTTATCCACTCCTTCTTCTGTTTCTGTTTCTGTTTCTTTTGTACTGTCAAGATTCTCGTTTGATTTTTGTTTATGTTGGCTCCTCAATGAAGATAAAAACTTCTGGCGTTCATCGAAAGATTCATCCCCGACGGAAATACTCAGTCTAGCCACGTGACGATGCACATTATTATCATCATCGCCGTCATTGCTACCATTGGCACTGCCAACTTGTTTCTCCATCAAAGGCTGGCTCATTGTAGGACTCGGTTCGCTCCCTGGTTTCTCTTTCTCGAGGCCTAAAAGTGATCTAGCAATAAAACTTCAAAATGCAATTTGAAACGATAGCGCAGTTATCTTGAGAAATGCAAAGACAAGCAACACTGTAAATTCCAGTCGGTTTTCGATCCGAGAACACTGTGGCTGAACGAAACCCGTGTGCCTTGTCCACTTCTTCTTCGATCAAACACATCTTCAACGGAAAGGGCAGCAGGAATTTTTTTTCGGGGAAGAAGGGGAAAAACGAAATTACGTAACTGCGGACCAGGAGTCAGAGTCCACCAGCCGGGGATGTTTAATTGTCATCGGAAGACCCGTCTGATCACTGGATCGTATCAGTCGTCTAACGGCTCCACCAATCCATCCATTGTGTCCACTCGAAGGAGTCATCCAGTAGGGTAATGTTTCGGAAAGTATCTTTTTTCGAATCAATGAAAATATCATTGTATTTGATGAGAGTTTCAGATGCAGAAGAGTTATCCACTACCGATTGTATGGCTTCTTCCTGCAGTAATAAGTGCTGCCAAATGAATTTCGACTTCTGATTACTGTCAGCTATGTCAAATGGAAAATAAGCTAAGAATCCTTTTCTCGATCTTGCCACATCTGAGTGATACTGCTGGAGCAAAGAGCGTAGGACCTGCTGTACGAAATCGACTATCGAGACCGTCGTCGCCTTGTAAATCCATTTCGAAATATTCGTAGCTAGAATGTTACAAGAGTTCCACTGGTGCTTGGTGTTTTCTAGATTGAAGAAAGGATCTAGTATAAAATGTAATTCAGGGATGATCTGGTTTTTTTTGATTTCTTCATCCACCTTTGAGTCGTCGTCAATCGAGAGATTGATTATTGGGGTTAGCTCATTTTTCAAAGCGTCAATAAACACGATCACATCAATTTCACTGGCATCTTTCTCTAAAATGGATAGAAGTTCTCTGGCAAGCGATAGGTCCTTGAGAGATGGGTCATATATTGTGTAGACTTCGACGTATCCTTCGATGGGTTCTTCTTCCACATCTGGTTTGATGTAGGTATAGTTCAAAACGCCTTGCTCCAATCGACTCTCTGCTAAATTTCCAGGTGGCTTGTACTGTAGATAGTGGTATAAGGATTCTAGGATCTGAAAGTACTCCTCATATGACGGGCGGATAAGCAACAGCATGTGTTTGCGTTGTTCTGGTGCCTGGCCATTGAGGACTTGAAGGAAAGATTCTAGTGACTGGCTTGATTCCATGAGATTGCTATCTACTGATTGGCTGTTTTAGTCGTGCAAGTTTTGGCTGCGGGATCTATAGATGCAGGCAACATGAATCCGGCCTACGCTGGTGTCAAGACCTCGAATTTCGTGTATCTTTCTCTGCGGCTTTGCGGACTTTTCGTCCAATAGGGTGAAACTTCTACGACGCAGTAGAAGGTGAATATCTATGAATGCAGTTTTTTTGGTTTGTTTTTGGATATATATATGTATGCGAAAAAAGATCAATTTATATAAGAGGGGCCCAAAGTGGGGATGCTGGAAGGTCTACTTGGAGTTATCGTTGTAGTCGACAGTTTTCCTGGCAGCAGGGCCTGCCGTGTGTCTCTTCACCCTGTTATACATGGTGACGTCGTAGTTGACAATAAA
This sequence comes from Pichia sp. NRRL Y-27259, assembly GCA_030563085.1. NCBI lineage: Eukaryota > Fungi > Ascomycota > Pichiomycetes > Pichiales > Pichiaceae > Pichia > Pichia sp. NRRL Y-27259. Next base: position 29,723 of record JAKUBB010000007.1, read on the forward strand.
GTCCACAATCACCCAGCACCAGCTCTTGTGCTGTGGCAAGTCATCGTAAAACTCTGGCGCCTCCTTCCTCAAAACAGGCAACTTTGACCATGCAATGAATGGGAAATCATGGTGCTCTGTGTGATAGCCGACATTCCAAGTGAAAAAGTTCAAAGGCCCGTAGTAGGAATAAGTCTCAGCTGGAGGTCTGGTTTCGAAGGGAGTGAACAGTTTCGGTGGATTGAAAACATAATGTTCGGCAACAAAGTGGCCGGCAGTTGGGTGGAGGGAGCCTGCGAAGAAGGAAGATAGCAGGAAATAGAAGAGGGAGTACCAGCCCCAGTGCGTTATGATCAAGTAATCAGCGAAGAACTGGACAACGACGTTTAGCAAATGGATGGATGTGAATTCGATCGATGTGATGAACATGGGTCTGAACGCGTAGAAAAAGATCTGGAACGTGGCAAAGAACGCCTTACCCAAGACGTTGGAGAGCAGCACGGCCTCCAAGTACGTAGGCAAGTCCGTGTCGTAGACTTCATCGCCAAGGAACTTGTGGTGCAACTGGTGGTATGGCTGGAACGATGCGGAGTAAGGTATCCCAATGGGTAGGTTCGAAATGATCGAAAAGAGTCTGTTATAGATTGGCTTCTTGAAGCCCAGGTTGTGCGAGAGTTCGTGGATGCAGAGGAAGCAGTTCTGACTGGCAAAGCCTCCGATCCAGTATGCCGTGAGCAGAAAAGGCCACGATAACGGGTAAGTATTGCGCAGCAGGTATGCGATTGTGAACTGTAGCAATACGACGCCGAGAGAAATCCACTTGGTCAGCGGCTCGTGTCCGGTCAACTTCGTGATGTGGGGATACTTCTTCAGTATCTGTTTCCTCCGTGCAATGTGTGGATCCTTCTCGTTGGTCCAGAAGAATTCGTGGTACTGCGACATCGTGTCCTGTAGATCAGACTCAGGCGCTTCTGATTGTGTGCTCGGTGGCAGCGGCGGCGATCTGTGCTTCACTTCAGCAGCGGACATGAAACACTGGTACGTATCGGAAGAACGAAAGACGGCTGCTACGCTAGAAACTCTTCTGTTACTCGTACACAAATGCCATGGCACGAAGTAGATGTTGACATCGGGGAAGCTACATTAACTTGGAGAAAGCATGCCACTGTGAGAAAACCGTCCTCGGCTGACGTAAGCATCCAACGCACGTACTTACCCGGCCGCCAGGGGCGCCGCCGTGGGGAGTCTGTCTCGAAGCGGAGGTGGACAGCATTGAAAAGACGGATCTGGAGGTGAAGTCGGGCAGAAGCAGCAGGGGTAAGGGCAGATAGTGTTGCAGGAGAGGACATTCAACGGCTCAGGCTTTACAGATCAGGTTCAGCAATCCCCCTAGCGGTTTTTTCCTTTGAAAGTCCAGCAAAAGAGAGATTCACGTCGTTTGGATATCACAGTTCCAATTTTTCATTTCTCCACCCAATATTTACACACCTGACACACACACACGAGCACACTTGGACGGTAAGAACTCAATATATCAGGTCGTATCTGCCCATTCATCAGCGAGCTAGCGTGCCAACACATTCGTACACACACATTTTACACGTCCGGTTACAATTTTTAAAATGCTCTCATACTCCAAGCTCTCAGTGAAAAACTCGGGGTTTGCTGCAATCTCTGCACTCAGAAACATGGCCACTGCAGCTTCGAAGGAGAACCTTGTTGATTTCAACGTCCTTGGAAACGTGAGAACTGTGACGTTGAACAGACCAAAGAAGCTCAATGCGCTCAACACCGAAATGTGCACCGAAATCATTCCAAGACTCGTGGAGTACTCCAAGTCCAAGTCTGCAAGTTTGGTGCTGATCAAGTCGAACTCTGAAAAGGCATTTTGCTCGGGTGGTGATGTCATCGAATGCGCAAAGAACAACATGGCCGATGAGTCTCCAAAGTCAATTGAGTTTTTCCAAAACGAGTACAACTTGAACTACTTGCTATCGATTTACGGCAAGCCAGTCGTTTCCCTAGTTAACGGTATAGTGATGGGAGGCGGCGTCGGATTGTCCGTCCACGGGGCTTTCCGTGTGGTCACTGACTCCACCAGATTTGCCATGCCAGAAACTTCCATTGGCTTTTTCAGTGATGTCGGTACCTCCTACTGGTTGCCAAAGCTCGATGCAAACATTGGTTACTACCTCTCCTTGACAGGTGACGAGCTCACTGGGTACGACACATTGTTGATGGGCTTTGGAACACATTACGTACCATCTAGCAGATTCCCAGAATTGATCAGCAGATTGTCTGAAATCGAATTACCAGACTTATCCGTGGACAGAAGAGACTCGAAGATTTTCAACCACAACAGTAGCTCACAGTTGTTTGCCATTGTGAACTCTGCGATTGAAGAGTTCGTCGAGGAGATCCCAAGAACACGCAAATTCAAGTATACTTCAGAGCAATTGAACACCATCGAAAAGTGTTTCAATCCAAAAACTAACAAGTTTGTGGAAGATATCATTAACTCGCTAAAGGAGGACGGATCCGACTTTGCAATTGAGACTGTGAAAAAATTAAGCTCGAAATCTCCTATTTCCCTCAACCTCAACTGGAATTTGTTGTCAAGAAATAGAAATGCAACCATTCAAGAGTCCTTGACAAGAGAATTAAGATTGGCTGCCAAATTGATGACCAACTACCGTAATAACGATTTCAATGATTTCATAAACAACAAGTTGATTAAAAAGAAGGCCGAAATAATACTTTCCCAGTATTATCCAACTCTCAAAGACGTCCCATCTTCCACCGTTGATGACTTAATTTCATTGGATGTGTACAACCCACAATCTTCCAGTGAGTCGGAAAACAAAGAATCCCTAGAAAACTTGATTGAAACTTTAAACAACTTAAAGATTAGCAACTTCTCTGAATTAGGAGAGAGCGTTGCCAACTTCTCCAAATCTCCCCACCACATGGGTTTACCTACGCAATACGAAGTCGAAAATTATGTGAAAGGTTCTAAGAACTCTTCAAACTTGCCACCTGTGACGTTTGCGGAGACAGTGAATTACTTCAGAACAAAGTACAACGAAAAGGCAGGCGTTACCAACAAGGTCAAGTTGGTCTTGAATAGAAAATCACATCCAAGCCCCGTTGATGAGGGCTGCATCGAATGGACTGATTAAGCTTGATGGCGATTGGCCTTTATACCTTTATAAAGTAGCAGTTTTGTATAGGACGTATTAAACATGTAAATAGTTTTAAGTTATCATGTGCACCCACGGTGCGAGTAAGAAATCTGTGGTGAAAGATGGACCGATGCATGAATTTGAGGCACCACAGAAAAAACCGTAACACTACGTAGGAACCTTAACTTACGGCAACAATAGAGTAATTCGTATAAAATGACAGATACTGTGAAAGTATCGGGCAGGAAACGAGTGAAAAAGGACAATCATGAATTATACGGGGCTGTTTTATACGTGATAAGGCTATCTGAACGTTGGAACATGGCCATAACCACAAAAGCTGAGAGGTTTTACGTTGATCAGCTTGGGGGTCAATCCATGTGGCAAATGCCTCGGTTGGTTGAAGAAGATGACAATTTGCGAATTGCTTATGAGAAGTTGTCAGAGATCAAAGATCTAGTCATATGTCTACTTGGAATGATCCGTGGTGTTCGAGTTAACAAGATTGTATCTGAAAAGGTCCGCCAGATGCTTGGCGTATCCGCCGAAGTGGTCGAACCTAGACAGCGAAGTGAAGAAATGAAACAAGTGGAGAAGGAGGGGGTTGCTGAAGAAAGTGAAGGAGGCGTTGATAATAATGTTAATGATGATGATGACGACGAAAATGAATTTGCATTGGGGCTTTCTGATCTAGAAGGTTTGGTGAGTGACGGAGAAGATGACTTCAAAGAGCCTGAGGTTAGTGTAAGTGACCCATCAGCTTTAGTAGCTGAGGCTGATGATCCCCAAACTTTGAAATATTTTCAGCGGTACAACAACTTGGTGAACATAATTGAAGCTGAACGAGCAGGAGGGAACAAGCGAGACGTTCCTGTATCTGCAGCTGTTGGATTTGTGCAAACGCTGGAAGAGTTACAAGTGGATGCGTTTTCTTCGTACGATCTTGAAATCAACGATATCATAGAGAACCCCAATTATGTGGTACGTGGTTGCCATAATCTAGGCTCCAGGGCAAGAAGGTTTCTTTGGGACGAATATTGTCGAGTACACGGCTCTACAGAGTCCGAAGAAGGGGCCACTTTGTCTGATGATATTGACATATTCAAGGCAGACACTCCGGAGTCACAGTTTGCGGTCAGCTTGAAATTGTATGAGGTCGCTAAGATGCCTAAATTCTACACAGATTACAACAGACAGCGTATGAGAAAGGCGAAGGACTATGTCAATGACACATACCCGGACTTGTGCAAACAGGTCCCTCTTATTGTGCGGCAGGCTCTTTATAACAAATGGGTCGAATTTGCCAAACTGTCGGAAGATGCTCGTCAGAGCAAAGTTTTGAAAGGGTTGGAAAAGGTACAGAGGCCCGGAATGGCATTGCGAGAGGCAATTGAAGTGGTAAAGCAAAGGAAAATCCTCGATAGTTTCGACTGCTTTTTCATGGGCAGTTTAAGTTTGAGAAAACTCAAACCGAAGTGGTAATGCAAGGTGTGTAAACTAGAGTAACTTTAATTTTCTTTTTTATTCTTTCAGACAAGATGTCGTTCTGCGTGCATGTGAAACTAAATTGTTGTTTACAAACAGCAATTAATTACACAAAAGAAGGAATACACAATGAGATAGAAAACGGATAATGATGGGGAAAGTAGGAAGATGAGAAAGAAAATGAAATGAAATGAAATGAAACTTGAAAAATGTAGAAGTTATTTGTTTTGCAAAGAATGAGCATGAGAATGAGCATGAGAAAAGAAGTACCTGAAACCAAATGAGAACCAATGATGAAAGAAGAAGGGATTAATATATGATCAAGAAACATGTCTCGAATGGCATTATCCAAAGTCAATTAACTTTTAGTAAATTTGATTTGAATTGACTTTAATGTTAGTAATTGCCTAAGTGCAGCCGGTCAAGTTATTTTTCGGCGTAGAGTAACCAGTCTGTTCCCATAAGGTATAATTCCAAATATTGTATGCTTTAGGATGTGCATTGATGTAGTCGACGGTTGGATAATCTTCAGGATCACACGTGATACTGATACTATCATTTGGTTGATAGATTCTAACATAATCGATTTCGAAAGTTGCTGGGAACTTAATCGAAGGGAAATCGATATAAGCCCAGTTCTGGGAGATACCCAAGTTGACAATCATGGACATTGGTTCCTTGGTGATTCTACGCCATCCGATGTTACCGTTTGGAGCTAAAGCGTTGGCATAAACTGTGAAAGTTGGATTATCCCCAATAAACCATCTTAGATAACCATCTTCATTATCATTCAAATATTCAAAGGCGTACTTCTGGAAATAACTCGTGGTATTACCCAATTCGTACCAGGTGGTATTCAAGGTTGTGGTTGCAGAAACAGCCTGTTGGAACGGACCACCTGCATAGGTATTCATTGTAGTAATGGAGTTGTTATGGACAGCAATCCATTTGTAGTCTGGCATGTACCAGATATCCATTGGAGCGATCTGCATGGACTGGGAGGCAACACCGACTCTAATGTTGGTATCAACTTCACCTTCAATGATATCGATTTCAGGAGCACCTCTGCCGGTACCTCTGTTTGGATGTTCATCACCTTCACAAGTGCAAGAATTCAACCTTTGGCCTGGTAAGAAGTTGATACCATCTGGAGAAGACTGGTTAGGCGTAATACCTGCATCGCAGGCATCGTAAGAGTAAGGCCAGACACCGTCGGTTGTTGCCATATAACCAGGACGTCCCAAATTACCCATGGACCACATACCTGGCCACAAACCGGTCACGTTACCGTAGTTTGGCAATTTAGCGGAAACTTCCATGACACCTTGAGTGAAACACAATCTGTTCCATGAATGCAACATACCGGATCTGTAGTACAAATCATGATTCTTGAAGACATCCATTCTTAGGTGGGCAGTACCATTTTTCGTTGTGACGGCGTCTGGGTCATACCATTCCAAATCCTTGGTAGCATCATAATGGATATCAGGGGCGTACCAGAACTGGTCATCTCCATCGTAGAAAGTACGGCCCTCGGCGGCAAACTCGTCTGAAAATGCCAATTTCCACAGGGAGCCATCTTTTGCCTTTCTTGTGTGGAATTGGGATGGGGTGTCAGGGTCGACCAACTCGGTTCTGATGGCGGATAGTTGTGGGTAGACATAATCTGAAAGAATGACTGCACCCGAGCCTGCAGAAGTTGTGTTTTTGTTAGCATTGCTTTTATCATGATGAATGGTGACGTGTGTGTAAGTGACAGCAGGCAAAACAACAAACAATGCGGCACCGCCAAACAAGAAGAATAGCAAACCTAGAAGAGCCAAAGAATATCTCTTGTCCATGGACTTGAAATCGTACCATATACGGTGCTTTTCATAGTCAGCATCTTGTATTGGGTCTGGGTTGTGTAGGTAATCGTCGTCCTCCTTTTCGTCGATCATTAGAGGGAAGGAAGAAGCCGGATAGCCGCCGAAGGGGGAAAAGTCGGTGTCGACCAAGAACGGGTTAGAAGACCTGTCGCTAGAGTTGGAGAAGGAGTCGGAGTCCATGTTGCTTTTGTTGACGTAAGACGGAGTCTTCGAGTTTGAGGAGTGGATGGAGCTGACTCTCGAGCCAGACAGCCTCTTTGGATAGCGGTCGTATTCTGTGGTTTTGGAGTTCTCGTGATAGAGGGAGTTCAACTTGTTGGTGGAGGAGAAGGGGTTCACCAAGGAAGAAGTTGAGGAGTTGTGGAAAGAGGAGTTGTAGTTTAGCAGGTGCTGTTTTATCTCTGGGGTGGACGAGCCTCCATTCTTTGTGCCTGCGTTCAAGTTTGTGTTCGAGTTGTTGAACGAGGAGGACTCATCGTAGCTCTGGGACTCGTACTCGTTTGTATCCTGGTTGAAGGGGTCCTCCATGTTGAGGTTCTCATCGCTAGAGGAGGAGTTTGTGTTTGTGTTGGAGCCGATGTGAGGCGACACGGAGGTCAAGTTTCTTGGTGGCATGGCTGCAGTGGTATAGTATTAGTAGGGTTGTATTAGTACAAAGTGGGCAGATGTGTATGTATATTCGTTTGTGACTGTTGCTGCTGAATGCAGAGACGACAACGATGCTATGAGGTGTGTTGGTGGCTGTTGCAGGTTCAACCTTTTATGTAAACGAGTGGCGTGCGGTGGTTGGATGCTCTTCCTGTGGTCGAAGAAGGAGTGCTGTAGAGGACAAGCTGGTTATACCCACGTATTTGTATGCTGTGCCTGATGTGTCTGATGTGTTGTGCTAAGCAGCAGTGCTGGATCCGTAAAGAACAGGAACTTGTGTGTGTATCTGTCTATCGCTACGAGGCGTGGGCGTTGTCTGTGGATGTAGAGCGGACGTCGACAGGAGAGAAGTGTCTGGCGAAGCAGTAGGCCTTTAGCAGGGACAGACGGCCTACAGGACCCTACTGGTGCCGTCTGCAGGGACACAACAACAACAAAAACAAGCAGAACGAAGGGCAGGTCCAACCTCAGACAGACAGGCAGGCGTCACAGAGGCTTCCCAACCGTCTGTCTGAGCCAAGGGGGGCGTCCGCCGCCGCCAGCTCTCGCCAGAAAAGAAAAAAAAGCGAAAATAGCGAAAAGCGACAATAGACAACAAGCGACACGCCGAGACGACACGCCCCGCCAGTATACTCTGCCGGCCTGTACTGTGGCCTATAGCGGGCGTTGTGCTGTACTGCGCGGTGCTCTGCAGCACACGCTCTATTAATAGCGCGCCGGTCTGGATCGCCGGCTTTTCAGGCGCGACGAGGCGCAAGAAATGGGAGAGTATTGTGTCACGTGAATATCACGTGCCAGGGGATCAGTAGTTATTCGATTGATAGTATGGACAAAGATGTTACGGATATATGTATCTACATGAAGAAGTCACCGTTCAGAGCCCTGCTCGGCCTGCTCCAGCTCGGCGATTTTCTCCTGGTCGATGGCGTAATTAAGCATCGAGAAACCAAGCACGCTGAAGAGTAGCATGTTCGTCATGAGCTTGAACACAAACTCGGCGCCGCTCATCACCTTCGTGTCCCGGGCGCCCCACGGCCCGTACGCAATGTAGTGGATCGCCCGCTTCTCCGCGGGCGAGAGGTACCGCCAGTCGAACTCCTGCTTCACGTTCAGGTAGCTGATGATGTCCTGCTGGGCCTCGAACGTCAGCGACGGCCATCTTTTCTCAATGTCACTCACGTCGACGTAGTACTCGTCCTCTTCTTCCTCCCCCGTCGCTGCAGCCGCATGTTTGCTCTTGTTCTCTGTACCGGTGCTGTAGAAGAGCCTTCCGGCCGCAGCCGTGTTTCTCAATTGCACATGGCGAACCCCGTTTCTTCTCACCACTGAACCGTGCACGCCCAGCACTTTCCCTAGGCTTTTTCCAAAATATGACATTAGCAGTATTCGGGTTTAATTTCTGTCTTCTTCTCTGTGAACACTGCCCTCTCTTGCCTCTCCTTCCTCATTCCTGCTCTCTTCCATAGTACTTCTCTCTCATGGTTGTTCGCTTCATGCGTTAAATTCATTCTGTAGAAAAAGAGTGTTACGTAATACTGCCTAGCGATTTTTGTCTTTTTCCCGGTCGAGGCCCCTCGTTTTCTTTCTGAGGACCGTTTCCCCCATTTTGCTGCCAAAAGAGTAGATTGTTGCACCAGCAAATACACAGAACACGCCGACACAGCCCAGTAGGCTCACCGGGTTATCGAAAACGTAAATACTTAGCATCAATGAGAGGAAGCGGCGGACAAGCAGCACAATCGTCAAGCTCAAGGCGCTGATCCGAAACACAAGCACATTAACTCCGAGAATACAACACAATTGTGTGATCCAATTCAGCACAAACGTCACCAGCGTGTACCCGGCGCCCGGGGATTTAGGTGCACCGACTGTTACCCCCACCTGCAACTTATGGAACTCACTCACCACCTGCGGGATCAGCACCACGTAGATGATTGTGCCGTAGAGGTAGTTGTAGTACATCACCTCCTTCCAATCCAGCTTCTTTCTGCTGTTCTGGTACCACTGCTCCTTCAAAAGCGAGGTCAGAGAACCGATCATCGTTGTAGCCAGCAACACCAAAATCCCAATCAGGCGTGTAGACCCATCAGCCCCGGCATCGGTAACCGCTTCACCTTCGGACATGCTCTTCACGTCAAGCGTGAAGATGACCGTGCCGATGGCAATGAGACTCGAGCCGACAATCTTCTCGATGCCGTAGCGTTTGCCCCAAAACGCCCATCCCAGACACAGCGTCATAGCCGTCCCGAAAGACCGGAATATGATATGCGTGGGCATGGATAAGTCAAACTGGAACACAAAGTTCCCCAAATATCCTGTGAGCACCTGGGATAAGACCGGAACAACTAATTCATAATTTAGTCCGGAACTGCGATTGGCGCTTTTCTCTCCCCTTCCTGCAAGCTCTTCGACCTCTTTCTTTCTCATCCAGAACAAAGTACATTTCAGATAAAGAGATACAAAGAAGAAAATGAATAAATACTGGCTGAAAGTGATAAAGGTTGTGATTTCCGAGTTCTGCTGGATAAGCTTTTCAAATGTGTAAACATTGGCACAACATCCGGAAACGGTGAAGCCGATAAATGCAGGAACTTGATTCAAAAATAAACTTCTCCCATCCATACTCAACGGTCAGTCGTCAATCTTTTATCATCAAACATAATATTCGGCCAGCTTCAGGCTCCCCTGTTGTTTTCCACGACAATATCCATGCATTCAAGCATAACCGGCAACTGCCAAAATCAAACTGCAGCGAGGGGTGCATTGCGAATCTCGAATTTCTTCGCTGTAGCAACGATAAGAAGGTTCATCCCATAATTTAAAAGGGCAATAAACCGAATTACCTCTACTGCAGACACAATCATCTTTCCTGAAAAATATTCACTTATTTACAAACCTGAATTAGGTCCATTTTGCTGCATAAATTTCACGTCTGAGGTCGGAGGGAAAAAAAACAAAGAAATTTACAGAAATCTATACAAAAGGTGGGGGATACAACAAACACAGGAATTAAAAATCAAAAAAAACGAAGGACACAGAAGAAGCAATGGTACGAAGGACTCCTAAAAATGAATTGCCTGCAGAACACCAGTTTTCGTTATCAAACATCCTTGCCCGCTTGCCAACCGGCTCTCAGGACCTTCAAAACGTCAATGACAGTATCAATACCACTGTTGCAGCATACACCAATGATATAACCGAGCAACTATCATCGTTGGCAAATGTGGAAAATGAACTACTACAAAAGTTGCAGAGTGTCAATGATGTGTACGACGTAGTGCACAACATAAGAGTACAAAATATTGGAAACCCACAGCCGCTGGAAACGGACGACGGAGTGGCAGATTCAAAGAAGAAGAAAAATAGAGGAATGAGAATTGGCCTCAGTAAGTCGATCTTCAGAATATCGGCAAATAAAAATATAGATAACCGGCTACAACAGTACAACAAAATAGATAGCGGCTTTGTTGAGCTACTCGATGAGACTGTTGTCCAAAAGAAAAGAATCAATTCCTTGTTAACGAGGTTGAAGACGCTCGAAAAGAACTTTTCACGACGTGAACGATTGTTTGACGAGAAAAGCCCGAATAAAAAGCATTATTCTAAGCTGTACAATTATGCGATGAACGAAAAGGCTCAGCAGCCAAAACTCCCAGAGATAAAGAAAGACGACAAGACAAACACCCAAGAAAACGAATCTGCGCCTGCAGCAAAACAATTACAGCCACCAGCAGCAGACAATAATTTCGACCCATCGAAAACAATGCATAGATCCAATTCTTTAGCCCATTCTGAGATTTCCCAGAAAAAATTGAACCAGTATTTAGATATTGAGAATGAGCTTGAAGAGATACAAAAGGTGCAATCCAACAAGCTGGCGGACATGGAGCGAGAAAACAGCTTCAATCCGGTTGCCTTGGTTTCAAAGAGAAGGGCTACATGCAAAGTCAGCGATGAGCTCGTGACCATGCGTTCCGCTGACTCCGCTTCTACCATAAGGTCTACGACTGAGCATCACGTCGGCTCGCTTGTTGATGAGTTGAAAAAATTGTACAAGTAGTTTAATCATGCTGATGATAGTAAGTTTATTTCTGCATACCTATATAGTGTTACGTATAAGTTCCTGTGCGATTTTGAGAATATAAAGTGGCGATAACAATGACAATGACAATGACAATGACAATGACAATGACAATGACAATGCAGCTTCAATGTACGATCTGTTCCACAACAGTCTTGAATAGTGGGTACATATTGGAATGCTGGTACAACTCGACCAACGTTTCTCCCTTTTCACTTTTGATGGCTCCCTGGCGCTCTATCAGGTCTACAAACGCAGGGTCTATGGGGATGGCTCCCAAGAAGGGGAGGCTCAAGTCCTGGGCCAATTTTTCGCCGCCGCCTTTGCTGAAGATGTTCGTGCACTCTGCACAGTACGGACACACAAAGCCAGACATGTTCTCCACCACTCCAAGCACTCGGAAGTTCGCCTTCTCGCAGAAGTTGATTTCCTTCCGAACGTCGTTGACGGACACGAGCTGCGGCGTCGTCACGATGACCGCCCCGTCGATGAGCTCGGGGCACTTGTTCAACTCCTCGGCTATCGCAATGTGCTCGTCGGAGGTCCCTGGCGGCGTGTCGATCAAAAGATAGTCAAGCTCACCCCAGATCACGTCCCGCAAGAACTGGCGGATCATCCCCGTCTTCTTCGGGCCACGCCATACGATCGAGTCACCTCGGTTGTTCAATAAGAACCCCAACGACATGAGCTTGAGGTTCAGCTCGTGCTGGTTCGTGAACACAGGGCTGTATACGGGGATCCAGCCCTGCTCTGACTGGTGGACCTTGCTCTCCTCAATGCCAAACATGCGGGGCAACGACGGTCCGGTGAGATCGATATCGAGCACACCGACTTTCAGGTTGGCGGCAGCCAATGTCAACGCTATCTGGGTCGTCACCGACGATTTCCCGACTCCTCCCTTCCCGGACAAGATGAGAATGATATGCTTCACCTTCTTCAAAGAGCGCGGCTTCTCGGTATCGGACATGCTATTAGCCTTTCCTCTTTATTTATCCATCTACTACTCTTCCGTTCCTCCTTTTCGATGCCTTCAAGCAGTTGCAAAGGCTCCGATTCATGTTGCACCCTCCTCCCCTTCCTCCGCCCTTGTCCCCCGCGCCCACGACATATCCTGCTGTCGCACGGAACAAAAATAAATTCGATAGCCTCCGCGCAACTGCACGTGACACGGCGCCCTGCGTTTAAACAACGGCAATGGCGGTGCTGTCGCAATTGCACGTGACTTCGGGCGTTTTGAGATGTATGAATTAGGCAAAACGGGCATGGGAAAGCGTTGCAGGATGCTACAGAGCTGCTTTATCGGGTTTAGCTGCCCAGGTCAGCCCTTCAGATATGCATGCCGGAGCGGGTCTTCTCGTTGTTTTCGAGATGATCTTATGATCTTTGGGTGGAGAGAACCACGGTCCATATATAGCAAGAGGAGAAGATTTTTCGGCGTGTGCAAAATGCTCCTACTGCACAAGGTGTCAAAAATTTTTCAGTCTCCGTGGGGGGGAATGAATACCTTCGTCTTAGTAATTGGCTTTCTGGCCTTTGTTCATTAGCATTCATATATATAACATATCGCCTTTCTTTGCACTCTTTCTCCTACTCTTTCTCCTCTTCTTGCAGGATTCTCGACTCCTCCTCTGTGCTTCTCTTCCCTTTACTCTCCATCTTTTCTGCTCTTAATCCAGCTTCTGCTCTCTGACGGTGATAAGCTTCAGCGTTGGAAAAAATAACGCTTACATAATCCCTCTTTGATCAACTGTATACATGAGTGGTGTTCCAAAGGTTGCTATCATCGGTGCTGGACCATTAGGTCTAGGCTTTGCAAAGGCCATTGCGGCAGAGCCAAACGCAAACAACATCTTCAGTGCAATCGATGTGTACGAAAGACGCCCCCAGGCCGGTGGATTATGGAATCACACTGGTGATAAGTCGAAAGTGACTTTTGCGCTTTCCGAATCGAAGGCCAACAAAAACGCCTTGAAAGTCACAGACAACGACCCACACTTGTCCCCAATGTACAAACACACAGAGACAAATATCGTGAAAGACATGATGAGATACAAGGACTATCCTCTTCCAGAAAACTCAAACACTTTCCCAAACCGATCTGAGGTGCTCAATTACTTGCTGAACTACCAAAAGACAATACCAGATTTCGTCAACTTCAAGTTCAACACTAAGGTGCAATCTCTGTTGAAAAACACAGACAACAACAAATGGGAATTGAAGACAGCAGAGTCGGGTGAAACGCAAAATTACGATAAGGTCATTCTGGCCCACGGACACTTTGACACTCCTTTCGTGCCAAAGGCAGAGGGGCTTCTAGACTGGTTCAAGAAGGATCCAACATCTGTATCTCACGCCAAATATTACAACGATGTTGAAAAATTCAAGGGCCAAAAAGTGCTGATTATCGGTAACTCTGCTTCAGGTATCGATATCTCTACACAATTGCTGACTGTTGCCAAGGGTATTGTGATGTCTTGTGTCGGTGAACCAATGTTCAAGGACGTCATCGAAGACTCGACCGAACAGATCGACCGCGTCGTGAAATACGATTTTGAAAACAACAGATCTGTGATAACTCAGTCCGGTAAAGTCGTCTCGGGCATTGACAAAATTTTATTCTGTACTGGCTACCTTTACGAAGTCCCATTCCTCAAATCATACATCAGCGGTCCTAAGTCACTAATAACGGACGGCTCTCACCTACGTTACTTGTACAAGCAGCTTTTCTACATTCCTGACCCTTCCCTCATACTCGCAGGATTGCCAAAATCTATCATTCCTTTCCCATTCGCTGAAGCTCAAGGTCAATATGTTGCTAGAATCCTATCTGGTAGACTGCAATTGCCATCAACCGAAGACATGTACGCCGACTACGAGCGCGAGGTTGCAGCCCGTGGTAATGGATCCACTTTCCACATCATGGGCAACTTGAAGGATGCCCAATACTGTAACGACATGTACGAACTCATCAAAGGTACCGAGAATGAAGGATTTGTTGCCAATTTCTGGGACGAACAAATGATGGAACTCAGAAAGAAGACCGGTGAAGTCAAAAAGAGCAGATTCAATGTTCTAGTCAAATATGCTCAGGATTTGAGAGCACAGGGAAAGCCTTTTGTCGCTCTCAAACAAAACTAATAAACGCTGTTCAACTTATCAATCTGAATGTCTCGATGTTGCTTGGTCCAATTGGGCATTAACTCAATTGAGCTTAAGGTGTACGATTTAATGTTTTTTCTTGTTTGGTGCGATAATAATATATTTCTTCTTCTATAATTCATTTCTCTATAATTTCTAAAAAATTTCAAAGCTTTTATACCATTATTTTTCTAGTCTTTATCTGAGGTACTGCCAATAATATGCTGCGTATATATTATATCTAATTTACAGGGTTAGAAACTAAAAAAAGTCATTGCTTTTCTCTTGCAACTGAAAAGGATCGGATATCGCTACCTTTTTGAACCAGATTCTGGAATACTTCACGATTTTGTTGGTATTCGAGATGAGCAATGCCATGGAGAAGAGAATCTGCCAAATCATCACCCTTTTTCACCCCCCAAACTTCATCTGGGACTCTGTAATCGTCATCATTGGCTTCATTAATTATTCGAGCAATTTCCCAAAGTCTCCTGCTCTGAGACTTGAAGCTCCAAGCGGCATCCCACCTTTTTTCTCCCTCAGGGCTTTTCAATATCGTGGCAAGGCCTTGTACGAGTCGTTCGGGTAGAGAAAACTTTGGCTTGGCTTTTTTAGGGTCAAGAAAAAAATTCATTTGTGCATGGTCTTTTACTTTCTTGGGGCCTAGATTCAAAGGTTTCAAGGCTAACAACAGAAAATTTAATACCAGCTCCATTCTGAATTGCTTGCTCTCCTTTTCACTCAACTTCTCTTCCGCCGGGAAATATCGCTGCCAGTACTTAACCATGCCCCCCGGCGGGCTCGATATAGTACTTATCTGCATGCTAGTGTCACTTGTAGCCCTGTTGTGAGTAACGATACCCATACACAGCATGGCTTCCAATGTGTTAGTTTTCAATGTTGACTCTAAAACTGCCGATGATCCCGCTGTTCTAAACCGTTGCCGTTCCAGAATGACCGATATCTGTTTATTGCTGCCCTTAATGGTAGTGTCGTTGATGATTTGATCATGTAGGAAATCTATTGCTATATTGGAATAATTTATGGGATTGAATGCACATTCCAACGGATCAAGGTCCATTTTAAACCACTGATATAATTCGGGCATATTTTGCCTATTATGTAGACAGAACCTTGCCATTGACATGTTTTTCAATCCCATATCCAGAGCCATTATGATTCTTCCATTTGCATTCAAATTCGTTTTCGATTGAGCATGGTGTTCCGCCAGGTTGACTTCTAAAGATTCAAGAAGATCATTCTTACGCGTAGCTATTGGCAACGGATAACCCAACTTAGAAAAAAGGGGTAGGATATCCGCCTTGGTCAATTTTTGTGTTGAAGCCAAAGCCTTAAGCGTATTCATAGCACCTTTTCTCCAAAAGGCTGAGCTGCGTCATCCCTGTCTGCCGTTGCTGCCACTTCGGATGATGGCACAACGGCTTATCAAAAACACGGTTCTCTTAGGTGGCATTATTTTTCAACGCTTCTTTTCGACGAGCGAACATGAATTTCGGGCAATTGGTTCTTTCACGACAATGGCAGTTTGCTGTCTCAAATTGTTACGACAATATTGTGGAATAAATTTACTATTAGTAGTATTCTTCCGTTAATAGAGCTACATGACACATCCTGGTCGTGGAACGTTAGTAGGGAAAGGGATGATGTTCAACTCATCAACTTGCGATTAAAACTGCTACGGTTCGATGGCAGACGCTGAGAATGGGAACAGCACCCTCCATGTATGTAAAAGAAAACAAAAGAAAAATATAGAGCTCAACCTTTGGAGTAAAGCTAGATCCCTTTGCTCCTATGAGCCACCGATGTCGTAATGCTGATCCGGCTAAATCACCTTACATCGAGAGCGAACGTTGTTTATTCATTTCTCACCAGTCGAACATTTTCACGATACACGGATGCATTTCCAGATGTTGATCTGATACTTTCGTTCCATAGGGCGCTTCATTCTCGGATTAATTTCTCTCTGCTTGGAGGGTTATGCCAGACAAGGGATAGCTCGTAACTGTGGTGCTCTATCCTTTAAAGCTCAACTCATAGACATATAGATCGGTAGAGAAAAGGAAAAAGGGGCAAGCATGGCATATATAGTAATCTCACCTGAATTCCTACCTTATGTGTCAACGGCAGTGAACATGATATTCTCATTCACTCCGTTGCTCTCATATGGTTCGACTGTTTTGAGTATCCGAAGGAAACAGTCATCGCAGGGGTTTTCGATTGATATATGTGGCACTATGCTTGTGGCTTCAATATTGCGAATCTTCTACTATATCAACGATCCCTTCGAAGTCACACTATTGAGACAGTGCTTTGTGATGGTGTTCATCCAGGTGATATTGCTCAGAGTAGCATTGAAGTATAGGAGCGATGATGCAGTTCATTTTGAAACCTACCATGGTAATTGGGACAAGCTATATGACCGATTTATTTTATCAAATAGAGAAGCCATCGAAGACACGTTCGAGGAATATAACGACAACTATGAAACTTTCGAGGTATCTTCTATGATTTTGGAGGTCTTTGTTATAATACTAAGATGCCTGAGAGTGAATACTGAAATTCTTCTTGTGTGTGTTCTACAACTAGTCAAAAGCTTGATCCGATTGTTTGACTACCATTATATAAGACCGTTTCATTATTGGCAATGGAGACAACCTATTTCATTTTGGAAATTTCTTATTGGGTTTGTCACATTTTTATCTCTAGTTCAGATTGCCTTCAATGGGAATGAATATCTAGGGATAACTTTTGGATCAATGTCCTTTATGATTGAATCCTCGTTACCGTTACCACAGATACTGTTGTTTCAAAGATTAAAGCATGTCGAGAACTTCAAGGTGATTTTGCTTTTGTCATGGCTTGGTGGAGATCTCACAAAAATCAGTTATCTTTTCTATGGTACCGACAATGTAGGGTTGATTTTCATAATTGCTGCATTTTTCCAAATGAGCTTAAATTTTGTCATCACCTACCAATTTTTCTACTACAAGTTCAACCCTTCTCCTCTGGCTAATGAATATCAAATGAGCTACTTACCCATGTCACATAATAACCAGCTCTCCCCATCTTCTTATTCAAATAGGTCCCATACCGACACGTTCACATTTCCTTCGACGTCACAAGGGTCTTCCTTTGCAGAAAAGACATTCACAGGAGCTCCCACTGGACGAACATCTATGAGCAGGGCGTCTTCTATATCGCTGACTGGAGTGCTGGTTAATGGTTCCAAAACAAGCATCATTCCTCAACAGCAACATTTCCATCACAAAAAGTCTTTATCACATGTAGATGAAGAGGATTTGAATGACCCACCAAACAATAATAATTCCAATAGAAGGGTGTCTATGAACGGGCGTTCACAAAGTACTGATGCCAAGATATCCCTAGCCAGTGATAACTTGTTTGGTGTGGAGGGTAAGGATTTCGAAGGAGCCGGTGAAGATGACTTTAATGATGAAATTGATCTGGCTGATGGGGTTGACGTGAGCGATCTCATTTCTAAGCTGGGGAATGATAGGAAGACTCTAGTGATGAAGAAACTCAACGGTAATTACAAGGATGTTGAAAGGCCTGCCAGGCGTTCGACGAGTGTGGACGCTACAGGTATGATAAAGAACCAGGATGGGGAAATTGAGTTGGCCCTAGATAACCGGGTAGTGGAGAAGGTGAGATCCAGAGCTAGCACGCTACATGCCTCACCAGGAAAACATGCCGGAGATGTGTTTCCTGTAGATGGCGTAATTCGAGAAGAAGAGAGGAAAGCTGCTAACGACGGAGGCTCTGTATGATTACCCTATGTATTATAAATATATATAGTATTTATATATAAGCATAATAGAATAGATGCAACGAAATCGAACGTGTAAGGAAATGGGAATATAGAAAAGTCAAAGAAAACAACGGAGAAAGAGGGAGAAGAGTAGCGGCATGAAGACGATAATGTAAACATGATAATAGTAAAGTTCGGAGACAAGGAGAGAGAGGTGGCGTTAAGATTGTCGAAAGCCCCAATTGAAACCGAAAGTATAATTACAACAAGGAAGCTAGAGTTGAGTCAACGTGCACTTGCTAGGCTCAATCGTTCGTCGTTTTCGTCCCACCACAAATGGAAAGTTCCGGACTCGTCATTGTACGACCTGTCGACGTCCCAGGGCTTGGGCGATAGTATGTAGTGGATGTTTTTTATTTTGGAGAGGTTCCAGAGCTGTGGATGGCAGTTTTTGTATGTCTTCAAGCAGTTGTAGTTGGGGGAGAGGGAAAGCCAGTTTTTGTGGAAGACGTCGGCCAAAAGGTCCTGGTCTGGGAACATATAGGATTCGGTGGCGTCGCCGTCCTCCAAGGCGGAGAGGATGGAGTTGAAGGAATCTATGGAGGGTTCGACGATCAAGAGTCCGGAATTGCACTTGGATAGTCCGAGTTTGCAGCTCGGACCATTTATGCCGTTGCCATTGCCATTGCCATTGAAAGTGGAGAAGACGCAGTTTTCACTTGTCCAGGAGGCCGGATAGTGGGCCTTCTTAAGCGGGTTGCATACGCAGGCATGCGTGGAAGCGAAGCTGGTGCCGCCGAGGGGCAAGGTCATGAGCTCGTCCATGTTCTGGAGGACGAGCATGTCGGAGTCCAACTGGACGATGCGCTTGAATTGTGTGAGCTTGAAGAAGTACAATTTGGACCAAGTGTCCAGGAAGCGCTTGTCGTGGACGAGGTTCGGGTTGGAGGCCGGAGATAAGTTTTCGATCTGGAGGGTCGGGATGTTTGCGTCATGGAGGGCCTGGAGGGACTGGGGGTCCAACTTGTCTGTGTAGAGCGCAATTAGCGGGTAGCTGGAGCCGAGCTTCTTGAGGGAGTAGTTCAACGTCAACACCCCGGGGAGGTAACCCGAGTTTGTGATCAGGGTTGCCCATATGTACGGGTTGGTGTTTGGGTCCGGAAGCGTCATTGCGTCGGTGTGTGCGTCGGTCAGTGCTAATGTTTCAACTGTGGCTAGGCAATGCCTCGGAGGCTCGGGGAGCAGGGGCTGGCTAGTGAACAAAAGAAGCAAAGCACCCGAGGACGGCAACGGGAGGGAATGCGGTGAAACTTTTCATCTACACGACTACGGGTACTGCTGCTGCTGCTGCTGCTGCTGCTATCACGGTGACTGTCTGCTTCGGCCGGCCTTCGCAGTGCCCCGAGGGCTGCCAGTAACAATAGCTCGGTGTCTCTCTTGTTGAGGCCCTTCCCCGTTCAGCCAGGGCGAGGCGAGAAGTGTGGAGATAAGCCGTTATCGGCCTTCGCGCCCAAGCGGGAAGCAAAAGCCGCCGAGACCGCGGCAGGTGCACGGGTGTGCTTCACGCCGATCGACCCCTGTTAAGGCTCACCGTTTTTTTTTGTCTTTTTCGGCACTTTTGCCTTTTCGTCTTTTTGCCTCTTTGCCTTTTTGCCCTTTTGTTGCCCCGTCTGCTCTATTTTCGCCGCGCCGACGCTCTCGGGCACGGGCGATGTAAGCACAAGTACACGGGGGCGAGCAGGGCTGTCTGAGCGGCCGGCCGCCGCCACTGGCTGCTGCTGCTGCTGCTGCGGCAGTCTCGTTGTTGTCCGTCATGGAGGGTCTCTCTGTCTCTGTGCGTGTTTGTGTGCCTGGAGCTGTCCTCCTCCCCTCCTGGTCTCTTCTGCCGTACCCTTCACCCGTCCGTTCTGGCTCTGGCTCTGGCTCTGGCTCTGGCGTCTCTCACCCCCTCTTCTCTCCCCGTTTTCTCGGCCCCTGCCTTCCTCCCCGACTCGTCGTCTCTCCTACGCTACCCTACCCTCCGTGCCTCCCCAGAAGAAGGAAAAAAAGCGTTGCCGCAGCACTAGCACAGCACTACTACTGTTTTGACAAGCTTCCTGGCTTACATTCACATCCAGATCCGGCGGAACACTCCCCCATATTCCTCTGCGTTGCACTTCGGACCCTAAACTGTTATTATGTTTGCTTCCCAGATATAGAAGAATCACCGAGTTTGACATCATCTATCTGGCCTGCAAATAGTCTCCACAAAGCTTAATTTCAGAAGACATAGATAATTCTTCTGCCTTCCAAATTTTTTCGAATACCTTCCACGCTACCAGGCATTCCGTCGTACACATACACACCTGCACACGTCTGCATGGATACCCTGATCTCTCTATTCTACTCATATCTCCCACGCTAAACTTACTCGTGTCAACTTCAGCTTCTGTTCCACTTTTCCGTCTACAACGAAAAGATCGTCAACCCTAGAGCACCGTACTTCCCCTTCATAGAACGAAATACAGAACAAAATATACTGCCCTCCCCATTTTCTTTGTCGAACCACTTTTCTTCAGTTCAACTCTAGTACTACCACTACAAAAATAGCGATGGTTCTAATCAACGGCGTCAAATACGCCTGTGAGCGCTGCATAAGAGGCCACAGAGTTACCACGTGCACCCACACCGACCAGCCCCTAATGATGATCAAGCCTAAGGGCCGACCTTCAACCCAATGTGCATACTGTAAAGAACAGCGCAGAGTCAGAAACTCCCACGTCAACTGTAACTGCTCGAAAAAGATTAATTCCAAAGTCCAGCATGACCCCAGTTGTCCCTGTCACGTAGCAGGAGAATGCTCCTGCTGCTCCAAATCAAGAAAATCTTCGAAAAAGAAGGACAAAGAAGACCCTTCCTCGGCAGCTGCAGTATCGACATCGGCAAAGCGGAAATCTACTAAGAAATCAGCCGAGAAGGAAACAAAGTCTATCCTGGATGATGAGAACTCTCCAAGTGTTAAAACAGGCACTCCGGCATCCTTGTTATCTCCGGCCACCTCAGGAATGAACCAGCCTCTAGAAATTGATATGGACCTCAAAAATCTGTCGAATCTGCCGGAAGAGATATCTTCTCAGCCCTTGGTCATGTCAATCAAGAACCAGAACAATCAGACGATGTATCCGAATGAAGACTCAACCAACGGTTCTTCTCAAGCTCCCTTTTCCAACGATAGGGACAGTTTAAACAGTCTCCTACAATCTTGGGATATGTCTTCACCTCCGATGGGGAACTCTGAGAGTTTGGCATCGCTGTTGTCTGAGAGTTCGATTAACCATTCAAATAATTTCAACGCTGGCAACAACAACAACAGTAACAATAATAATGGTTACAGTAGTAAATATATCAAAAGACAGGTTGGTTTAGACCCGCTACAGAATTTTAGATCTTCTTCAACGATAAAGCTTCAGCAGCAACATCAGCAGCACTCTCAAGTTACATATACGAAGCAGCAACAACAACAACAACAACAACAACAACAACAGCAGCAGCAGCACCAACTACATTTACAACAGCAAAGAGGTTTGGGCGAGATATCGATCCCGGTTGACGAATATATCAAACCTTTGAACAAAATGAATGTACATTTCAATAACTTTCTGACCAATCTTTCCGATTCTTCACCTATTGATCCTCCCATCTCCAGTCCCAACAATAGTATAAGTCCAGGCCAAATTTCAAATGTCGACCTGAACATGGCTAATTTTTCTAGTAATAACTCAAATGCTAATTCTGTCATTAATAGTAATAATAATAATCCTAACAATAATAGTAATAATAATAATAATAATCATATTATGAGTCCTAATAATGGCAACTTCAATACCAACAATTTTAATGCTTTAAACAACGGAGGTTCAAATTTAATTTCAAACAATATTGATATGAATAATAATGGCAGCAGTTTTGCTCATGCAAATAATAAAATGTCAGTCTTATACAATAACGTCTTACCGACTCCAGGTAACGGCTTACTAGACATATTCGAGGATAACGTGCCAACTCATAAAATTTATCAAAACTCGCACAACGCATCCAATGCTTCAGTTCGTGATTCCCATGATAATGAACCAGACTCTTTATTTCCTCTTTTCCCATTGATTGGACCTAGTTATTCTCAGAGTGCCCAAAGTGTTGCATCCAGCGTTCATGATGATGATGGCTCTTTGTATTCTAATAGAAATACCTCAAACTACAGCCATAGCAATGTCAATAACGATAATGACTCTTCCACAATAGCAGACGGTAATAATGGTATCCATCATAATGGTGCTAAACTTTCTCAAACAAATTTGCATAACTTCAACATGAGGCCGTCGTCACCTATGAATAGCTTATCACAGAACCAGCATTCACAGCAAAACTTACTTCAACAGGCAGCTTTCAACCAAGCAGTAAGTCTGTCGAATAACAATCAACAGCATCAAGCCCCACTATATCGTGATTCCACTGGTTCTTCTTCCCATTCCACCAATTCTCATCAATCCTTCCATTCTACACAATCATTCCACTCTAGTGGACATGGCCACTATCATAATCATCACCATGGCGGTTCCCATGGTCATTCTCATCAATCACATTTTCAGCCTTATCCATCTCCCCAACCACGTCGTTCAAGCTCCTTTTTATCTGTTTCTTCGGCTCATACCATTGCCTCATCGACTGGATCTCCGGTGTCTATTGCCGAGCGTCCTAAGTTGTTGACTGCAGAGTCTTCGGATTCGATACATGCTTTTACTGGGCCTCAACTTTCAAACGCAAAAACGAATACAACTTTGATGGATGATATCTATCAGACTAAGACATACACTGATTCGCAATCTATTGCGACCAAACGTCCATCGATGTCAGGCCCTTCCTCAAACAATCAGCCTCAGGCCAACGACCACTCTGCCGAAAATAACCTCAACGATAATACAAACTTCAATGCCAACCAACACCTAAATAACTACAACTCTCATGAGGACTACATTGAAAATATGGGTCAATTGGACCCTAACCTTGATATGTCTCTAATCGGAACGGTCCCCCTGACAAGTTCCATGTTCATGCTGGGCAACAATAATGCAAATAAAAACGACGCCCCAAACAGTAATAGACAGCAGCAGCTCGGTAATAACTATCCGATTGACCAGTATGACGAACAATTGTTTGAATCACTATTACAAAATAATATTTGAAAGTGCTTCGGCTTTTTGTTTTCTACCCTTTTTTCTCAAAACCATTTGAACATACATTAATGATACATTTTTTCCGACTTCCCTTTTTTTATTTCCAATTCATTTCCTTCGATTTATGGCTTTTTACCTTTTTTTTTTCTTTTACACATCGTTCAATTTCTTTATACATTCTATCTTACCCTTTTGCCAGACTCCACCTTTATGATATTATTCTTTATTCGCCTGAGCGCCCATGAGCGTCTTTCTTATGTCCGCGTATATTTCTTTTGGCAAACCTTTTTTTCAACGTCTATAATTTCAATTTCAATTTCCATAATAGTTTTGTACCGTTCAAGTGCAAATGAAGTGCAAATGAAGGCTTCCATTAAAGATATTCGCTCCGGTAAAAGTCCTTATGAATTACTGATGACTTTTCCCTAAGATGCTTTCTTGAAACGTTAAGCTCACATCACTTAGCTTTACTCTGCAAAGGTATTATTTACAGATTTATAGTCCAAAGACTCCTCACGGTTAAAGCTCTGTCTCAAATGGCTGTAAGCCTTGTGTAGCTTATATGGTAACAGAACTATTACATGCGAAGTAACCTTTTTATTTTACGTTAGCGACCTCCATAGGAGCGCCGTTAACAGATCCGGTGTAATTTTTCTGGGTTTACTGCATGAATAGGCTCGTTGATAGAATCAGCTTATATTCACCTGTTGTAGCTGCCATTTCCGATTCCTTGATAAAAAACCCTAACACACAACTCAATTGAAAGCCACGTGCAATTAATGACATTATGAGTACGCACAGGAAATACATACCAGATCTTTTGATCATGACAAAAGATACTGATCCGGATCTTCGTTTTATGGCATTAAACGATCTTGAAAGGGAGATGGCCAATTCGTCTGTCAATGTAAGTAGCAATCAATTACTTGCATACTCGGAGATACTATTGAGATGTTTGGACGATGATTTTTCAGAAGTTAGAACACAATCACTCAAATGCTTCGAATCGGTTTCCTTTAGATTGCGTCAAGATATTTTGCCGTTGATCAAAGAGCTATCAAAGAAAAAGCCAAAAAAGATATCCATCACTTCCACCATTTATACAATGGCATTGCATAACATATTGAAAAACTTACCACCCAATGAAGAGCTCTATACATCTGTTATAGGCATCCTCCTCCCTGAAATATTGGAAGATAAGCGATTATTTTTTACCGAGATCGATTACATCGAGATACTGAATGATATAGCCACATATATTGGTAACTTCATGACCAAGAAGCAAATTTCGACTACGCTAGCATTTCTTAATGATGCAGCTTTCAATGCAGATACCATTATTGCCAAAAAATCAATTTTGGCATGCAATGCCTTGATCAAGAACGTCGATAATGACTCGACGATTTCTGCATTTATTGATAACCTTGCTAAAGTTTACAAGGGTTCAAACAATCCAATAGAAGGGAAAATAACGTTTTTATCTATATTCGCAGCAGCTGTGTCGGGGAATCCAGGCTTGATGTGTAACCATATTACGCAAATTTGGGAGTTTCTTCTTCAATGTCTACAAATCAACGAGATCCAGAAAATTGATGATGACTATGAAGCTCAACAAAAGTTTGATATGCTCAGGTTAGAAGCCATGACAGTCTTGGTGAAAGTATTTACCTTCTGCAGAGGTGACAACGTTGATGCGTTGGTTGTGGATGCATTGTCAATATGTCAAGTCTTTGTTTCTTATGATCCGTACAAAACTGGTGAAGCTAATTCCGACGACGACGAGTCATTGAATGAAGATGAAGATGAGAGTGGAGAAACTGATGACGATTATAGCGATTATGAGCAAGACGATGAAGATGATGATAATGATGATTTTTCATGGAAATTGAGAGTAGAATCACTTTCACTTTTAACTTCCATTATACAGAATTTCCCTATCAAACTTCCACTTGTTTTCAAATATAACATTAACTCTTTGTTGAATAGGTTAACACAAGAGAAAATCAAAAACGTACTTACCGCACTTGTTGAAACTTTGGCATACATATTCGAGTCTTCTAGTAGTGAAGGCGTATACTACAGTCTATTATCCTCAAGGGCGATGGCTGAAACTACTACTGGTAGAAGATTCAGTGACGTAAGTATGCAATCAGATGATGATCCTTACACTGTATTACTTGGACAGAGCAAGCAAATTTGTGATTGCATTGCAGAATTTATCGAGAAAAGTCAAACTGTTGCAATTGAGAGAATAGATCTAACGCTAAAACTGTTGGCGAAACTAACAAATGCATTAGGTGGGCTAGACTCAAAATACATTCAGCTGTACATTGTCTCCTTGAATAAAGTATGGACTAGTCTGGTAGGCACTCCGGAAGCTTTTTCCTTTTTTTCAGCCTTATTAGAATTCGATTCACTTGAGAGCTTTGGAAATGGATTGCCTTGCTTAATTGAATACCTAAGATTTTGTCTTTCGAATGATACAAACCATAGACTAGTTATTGATGGCTTGAATCTCGTTAATGAAATATTTGATAAACATTTATCAGAAGATTTTTCGAGACAGGGAACAATGATACAACTAGTGAATTCATTCACTGATCAACTATTGGAGAAAATTAGCAATAAAAATTTGTCTACTGAAATTAGACTGCAATCACTAAGTGCCATTGTTTCTTTGAGTTGTAAAGTTTCTATGGATACTGATAAGAAACATCAAATTTTAGGAATGTTCACGCAAACTATTTCTACTGAGGTTTTAGCCTACAACACTCTGAATGCAATTGCAAAAGTAGTTAAAGCAGGCAAGATTTTGGATGTGGTTACTGCTGGCTGGCTAAAGTCGATCTTGGACTATGCACTTGAATACTTGAGCATGTCAGAATTGAATAATGCATCGTTGAAGGTCATTAAAGAGTTTTCGCAGGCACAATTGTTAGATCTTGAAGATGGCCAAAGAATCCTCAACTATTTGGGGAAACTCCAGTCTGAGAAGATGTTCAGCTCTTCAAACTGTGTTGATATTGGAGTAATTATGGCCCAAGTCCTGAAAAGGGTTAACGTCGCCAATGATTTGCAGCTCACAGTATCTCTTGTTGTTGATCTATGTGCGTACGATAAGTTTGATGATGTTTTGCCAGCTTTGATGAGCCAGCTTTTGAAACAAAATTCAGAAGAAAATTTAACCCAATTGATTCAGCAGTTTGGTAAAACTACAGATCTCAAAATCTCCAAAATGTTGGCAGTTTTGACAGTGGTATCTAGAAACGATATATCAATCGGAAACATTCTTGAGAATCTAAAAAATGGCAAAGATCTATACTTTTCTCTCATTTTCCTTAACCAGGTATCTAAGTCAATTGATTTGAATATAGGTTTAGAACCATTTTTAATGCTATTTTCGTCTCAAAAGCAGAATATAGTCAACATGTCGGTCAAAACTGTGTCCACAATTGTCTCCAAATACTCAGAGAAATACTTACATGAATTCTTGAATTACCTGAAGCAAACAACATTCTTGACACCTTCATTTAAATGCTTAGCTTTCATATTGAATAATTCACACGTGACTAATGAAGAAGCAGGAGAGATTTTTCAGATTATTGTTGAAATAGAAAAGAGTTTGACTATTAATGTGGAAGAGAACACTGGATATGAAAATGCTGCAAGCTGTCTAAGTAGCTTAATTACTGAATATGGCTTGCTTGAAAGCATGCTTTCTATACTCGCTGAATCCTCATCTTCTATGAGTAATTTAGCTATTACAATTGGAAGTACTCCTAAATTTACATTTACTAATGAGACATTCTTGGAAGAGACTAGTCTTCAATTATTGGTGAAATATGCTGAGCAAACAACCAATAACTATATTTTCAACAACAGTCTAAGGTTCAAAGAAACCGGAATATCTAACCTCAATTTATTTATGAGCAAAAAGCCCAATATCGCGATCTCGTTAATTAGTAAGATGATGCCAAATATTATGGAAAGTGAGATAAAGGCTAACAAAGAATATGTCCGCACTCAATTTATAGGACCATACAAACACAAAATTGATGATGGATTAAACTACCGAAAACAGATTTTTGAATCTATCTACTATCTTTTCAAAACACTGGAAGATAATAAGAATTTGGTGTTTTTGTGCAACATAAAATGGGCATTATACTTCAATAAATTCTTTGATTGTGGTATAAAGGATGACCAATCCATTGCATCAGTCTGTTTGCTTACAGTTCTCAAGCTTTTTGAACGGGAACCTTACATTTTTGGTCACGACATAGGTGATGTCGACATTTTCGATGGTTTCATTAACAGGAATCGTAAAGCTTTGAGTAAGAAGATCGCAGACAACGCGGTCAAGCAAGATATTGAAAAACAAAACAATTTGGTGAAAATGATAATAAGATTCCTAAAAAAAACAAATCTACTGGTTGAAAACAACAAGCTTATCTTAAGTGGTAATCAAAGAGCTACATGGACGGCGTTCATTAATGAAGCCAGATCAAAATTCCCTATCTTCAATGCTGAAGACTAGTAAATTTTTATAATACCGAATTTTTTCCACACAGCGAACGTATTCGTCCGTTCCAAAGGGTGTTTTAACTTGTATCTTTATGTAACAGTAAATAGAAAATGATGTTACACTGCTAGAATGAGTCGAGTACATAACGTAATGTACACACGTTGGGCTGATAAAGTCTAAAAAAAAAGATCCCAAAGGATCAAAAATATTTGTGGGCTAAGAGGTTCGAACTCTTGCATCTTACGATATCACGGCCTAAACGTGACGCCTTAGACCACTCGGCCAAACCCACAAATGTTGAGGGTTTTGTTTTGCACCAGATTATACACATTTTTTATCACGTGATCCAGCTCTAAGTTTTTAAAAGTTACGTAATTCTGTTCTAAATATAGCAGCATATTTTAACTTAATTGTTCAAAATTAAATATTCATGTAGAATATTGCAAAAAGGTCAAGGATTAGACAGTTCTTCCAAATAAAGTTCTTACTATGATGATTTTCAAATAAATAAAACTAAAGTCACAGGGGTATAAAGAACGGTATACTCGATAAGCACTGCTGTTCAAATATCGTAAAGATTCGGCTATTGTAAAGGCCGCTTAACAACAGAAGCTAAATTTGTCCAATGCTTCTTGAAACCCTGCATCCCACTGCCATAAAAAGTTACTTTTTCCCCTTGCTTTGACGTGCTCTGCTCTACGTGCAGACTTCCAAGCCACCACTCTCCCTATACGAGAGTTACCAAACTTGGCAAATTCCAGTGCATCGTTCCAACCAGTGATAAAACCTTCTCTATACCGCCAGCCTTCGTATTTTTCATTTGGGTTTTGAGATTTCCAATACTCCATGTGCCCTTGATAGTTTTCGCTAAACACTTTCTCAAAAGTCTCCTGAGAAGGTAGGGAAACATTTGTGCTTCTTGGAGGGATGCATCCTTTGTTCATCATTGGAACTAACCCCCACTCGCCACCATCACCATGCTGAAACTTATAGGTCCAAAAATAAGACCCCACTTTGGCCCTACTTCTGAATGTCTGGATTTCCTTGTTACCAAACTCTCTGACCTTGTCATCCCTGTTTGCACCTTGCGACTTGTCCCAAGTTTGTGAATCTAGCACACAGGAGTATTCACCAACAATAAAGTCTGTTTCCGCTGATAAGCCGGTGAGTACGGAAGAGTCCAGATCGTCGATTAATTGGTCCACATTCTTCTTCTTATCGTCATCGCTGAAGCATCGATAAACATGATCATCGATGACCACCCCGAGACATCCTATGTCTCCGTTTGACACCTTTTGTAGAAACTTTACCCACTGGTCTGCCCACCAACCATCACTGATTACAATAGGGATGTCGGCATTCTCATGCCTGATGGCATTGATTGCCTTGGCATAGTATTTTTCTTGTCCGACCGGGTTGTTATCAAACACAGATTCGTTGACGACCTGAATACCTGATATGTTATCATAGCTTTTCAAGTCTTGTGCGATAAAGGTAACGACATTAACAGCCCGGTTAATGCAAGAACTATCGGACCAAAAACCTGCAGACTTAAAACATTCTCCACTGTGATCCCCCGTATTTGCTCCCTTTGGCAAAGCGTGCAAGTCTACCAAAATAGATATCTGATATTGCTTCGCTTTTTCCACATAGTACTGTTTAAAGATTTTCCATGCATTTGAGTACACCTGGCCGACTTTTTCAAAGCTGGTGCCCTTGGTGAATCCACCATCGGCAACAGACCAGTAGCCTAGGGGGATTCTGATCGACTGGATACCTCTATCTCTCAACCACACCCAATCTTCGTCACTGCAGTAGCTGGTCCAATGCGCCTCCATCTTGCTCCGGGCTTTGTCAACACCATTCTTTTCCATGTATTTGGCAATTGCGTCCAACTCAACGGTGGTACCATCGATATACATTTCATCGAAGATATACTTTTCCAACACGAATAATGACCCGAAATTAACCCCGAAGTTTTCTCTGGATTGATATATAGATCTTTCCGACGGCGGTTGTCCTGGCGGTGCCGCAGGGGCACTTGCTGTAATTGAGCTCTGGTCGAAAACGGTTCTCTTCAAGCCTTTTAGGAAACCCATTCTTTTGGAGAGAGTGTCTTATGTGCTTCGTAGTTCCCAATGGGAATTCTGTTCTTTTTTCTGTTCCAGACCCTTTTCATGTTCGGAGTGTCCTATCCATCTTTATTCCTATCCTGTCAAAAAAGACTCTGCCTACCCGTCGAGCCTACCGTCGCGTCGATTGGCAGAGAACACGTGCGAAGCGGCCCCTTCCCCCCTCCCTAGAGCAACGTCTGTATCAGCATGACGAGCCGAATAAGAAGCATCTGGGCAGGCTTTCTTGCTAGAACTGGCACAATCCGAGTATAGCCAGCAAGAAACAGTAGTAGCAGCGACAGCCAAAATATCCCAAAGTACAATGTTGTCCAACTCGTTCAAGGTAAGTCGAACCATCCAGATCAAGTGTTTCAGCAAGTTGGGATCTACTTTTTGACCTGAGTACTAACTAATTCTCCACATAAAATTACATGATATATACAGGCCGGTCTTGCCATTTCCTCCGCAACATTATTATACATGGCCAACTCTCGCCAAACTGTCAAGTGTGAGGGATTAAAAAGATCATTCTACAATGATGAAACCCAGGTTGCTGCGGCAATCGGCACCCCAAGTGAGCCAAAAGTTCCGAAATTAGTCCAAGAAGAGCTAACTGCGGAGTCGTTCCTAGAATCTAAATTGAAAGTTGCCAGAGAAGAGCTTCTCAAATACTTTGACCTCTCCAAACAGATATACATCGAGAAATCAGAGGAGTATTTTGACACCGAAAGAAAAGTGACGTCAACGCTAAGCTCATTGCACAACAAGAGAGAAGAGCTCTTTCCAAACGCCTTGTATGTTCTGACCGGTGGGCTTTTCGGTTCAGTGCTTGCAAGAAAAAGAAACATCCTTTTTAAGCTTGTCTCACCTCTTGCATGCGGTGTTCTCTCTTTCAAGCTTTTCTTCCCTTACACTTTTGACAACGTCTTCGGATACCTGGACAAAGCCGAAAGGGACAATCTGCCCGACGTTTATACAAAGCAAACCGATCTCATCAACAAAGCCGAAGATTTTGTGAAGAAGACCTCCGAATCCTCTGAAGCAGGTGTGAAGGAGATTTCGAGTTTTTTCGAAAAGGCCAAAAGTACAATTGCTGAGTACACTGGACTTAATGTCGACCAAATCATTTCAGAGAAAAAGAAGTAGAGCTTATTCTATTGTAGACGCAATGTTTTTGCAAGGTAATGGCTTAACCACCTATAATTTCTATCACGATTCATTTCTTTATATTTATATAATGTCTTCGGGGCAATATTTTTACAATACTTACTAGTTATATGACAGTTAAGCATACACATGTGCATATACAAGGAATAATTTTGCTAAACAGATTCAGGCTCAGATTCAGATCCAGATTCATCTCCAGAGTTTCCCTCACTTTCATCTTCTGATTCACTGCCCTCGTTGCCTGAATCATCGCTTGTTTCCTCAACGTAAACATTCTCAACATCCACAATGTATTTCTGGTCTGTGAAAAACTTTCCGATTTCATCAGCCTTTGCTGTATTACAACTTATGAAACAGACGCTCTTCTCAGGATTGAACAGATTGACAAAATATTTGTTGAAAACTTCAACTAGTTCCTCGTTTGTGATATTAGAAAGCTTCTCTAACAATTTCTTGTTGTAGTTTGGTCCCCGCTTAACTAATACATCATCGTAAAACTGGCAACTTGCAGTATCAAAATAGTTAGACTGAGAATCCGCCAATTTGTTGACAAAAGCACTAATTGCACCTTTGCGAAGACTGTTATCAATTGGGGTTTGGCCGCTAGCATATCCTTCAACAATCTTTTTAGCCACTGCATAACAATTCTGCAGATCCACTCCTCTATATACAGTATAGCATAGCTCTCCTAAAGCAGAGTTATCATAGCAATTGGCACCATAAGCCAACCCAGCACCTCTGATACCTCTCCAGAATGGGCCTTCAACAGCTTGCAAATACTCTGCAGCAAGGAGAATCTTAAAAGCACCATCTGAAGTGAAATCAAACGTTGTTGTCTTAGTAATCAACCTCATAAGGTTAGTGTCGATACCAGGAGTTGATATAACGTAGCAATGTTTTGATTTGGAGTCACCGATTTTCGAGAACACCTTTTCTTGATATGGAATATCGATCAATTTACCACTAGCTGGGAATGCCTGTACAAATTTATTCCAAGTAGAAACAGGTTTGTCAATCTTATTTACATCACCAAAGACGAGAACTCTAATGTTTGACAATTTGAACAAACTTTCCCTAATTTCGTTTAACTCCTTCTCAATATTTTCGAATTCCCCCTCTTCAATACGATTTAATAAATCTCTCAAATAATCCTCATTTTTAATCACCTCAACCGATTTCAGATAAGACCTATCAGTGTAGTAGTGCTTATTGTACAGATAGTTTAGCATATAACCGGCTGATCTCTTCAAATCAGGAAGTTGCTTCAATAATCCATTCAATATGACAATCACCCTTTCTTTTGTGAACTTTGTTTTGAGTAGTAACTTTAGATACCAATCAATTGCTCTTTCATAATCTTGGCTTTTAACGACCATGGATAATGACATGAATTCCTTAAATCTGCCGTTGAAAGAATTACCAAAGTGGCATTCAATAGTATCCCTTTTGAGTTGCTTGACAACATCTTCGTATGGAATCAATGTACCGTCATCAGCAACAATAGCCAATTTTGCTAATTCTTCAAAAATGCTCAACAGAGGTAAACTTTTTTCAGAGATCTCAAAAGAGGAGAATAGGAGGTCAATAGAAATAAAATTGGATTCATAATTCTCAAAATGAATGTACATTGGAAAGTCCTTTGGCGTGTCATTCTCAACCTTTGAAACAGAGTCAGAAGCTTTATTAACAACATCTTTGTTTAAACCTGACGCTATTGATTCGGTTTTAATGAATTTGACTTTTGAAGGATCCGGAGCACCAAAGTTAGCAAGAATTTCTTTTGGAATTTCTCTATTGTTATCTGCTTGCGCTTTTTGCAACTTTTCTTCAAGATCCTTTAAACCCTCAGGACCTAACCTTTTTATTCTTTCTTCCAACATCTTTGCATTGTCCTCTTTGTTTTTTTCATATAATACTGCAGAGGGTCTGGCTATAACAATTGCAGCATGATTCTCAACAAAATACTTTGTGAAAACTTCAACCCAGTTGGAGATA
Organism: Pichia sp. NRRL Y-27259; assembly: GCA_030563085.1. Classification (NCBI taxonomy): domain Eukaryota; kingdom Fungi; phylum Ascomycota; class Pichiomycetes; order Pichiales; family Pichiaceae; genus Pichia; species Pichia sp. NRRL Y-27259. Next base: position 62,905 of record JAKUBB010000007.1, read on the forward strand.
TCCCACTTCATAAGTTCATCAAATTCATCTAAAGTCTTGCAATAGGTAACTAAGTCTTTTTTCAGATCTTCACCATACTCGAATTCGTAAATAGCAATATCAGAGAAAGGTTCTGGACTTTTTTCACATCGATGCACGAATTTCCACTTGACTTGTTCTATCATGTCTCTCAATCTCAATAAATCTAACTCATTTTCATCACAATGTTGCTTTAACAAGGCTAATACTTTCTCTGGCAAGGAAGATAATCTGTCGGATGAAACACTATCGAAATTGATTGTCATTGCTGTACGTATATAGCTCTCAGTAGAATACCCTGTATCAGAAGCCCACGGATCGTCAGTTTCAACGAATTTTTGATTGAGTAGTGCCACCGAAGACGATGTTAGGTAGCGTAGTAAGACTTCAATAGCTTGATCCAAAACAGTATTTCTAGAATCTGGTCCTATCCATGAAAAAATGACATCACCGGAACTTTCATCCTTATCGGGGAATGCAACTTCCTTGATGATAGTTTCGGTAAGAGGCCCATCTTGAGGCGTATCAACAAAAGGTCTTTTATTTGGAAACTCAGGAGCAGAGGGGAGTTCTGAATCAAACTCCACCATAAGTTCTAGTAACTCCTTTTCTTCAACAGAACCAGTAACAATGATGCACAAATTGTCCGGCCTATAGTTATCCGCATGATACTTTCTAATGGTATCTGCTTCTAGAGTACGCAAATTTTTGGTCAATCCACCAGTTTCTGATTTATAACCTGAATTTTTGTATAATAATCTCTGGTTTTCTAAATTCTGGATGAACCATGACTGATTTTCGATACCCTGCATTTCTGAGTAAACAACACCCTTGTCTTTACCCTCTCCATCGACGTGGTAAACCTCAGTATAGCAAGCGGAGTCAGTAAGTGTTGGATTGAAAAGATGATCCAAATAAACAGGTAAAACCATCCTGAAACCTTCCCACCCGGCGGTTGTAAGAGTATAAACCGTTTGATCTGTCGCTGTCCAAGCATTGGTAGAACTGCATGCTAAATTTCCAAGAATATCTAACAATCCTTTGTAAGGGTATTTCTTGGAACCCATGAACAACAAGTGCTCTAGAGTATGAGGACAGCCACTGTCGTTCAATATCTCTGTTGCAACTGTAAAATAACCATTAACTATGGGAGACTCCTGATCGATCAAGGTCACTTGAAGGTTTGTTCTTGCGGATCTCCATTTTTTGATTACAGCAGGGGCATAATCAACTTTGAAACTGCATTGCTGCTCAAAGTAGGAGTGCACCATTCTTCTAAATGTCAAGGGCCAGGAAATCTTCACTATGTTAAGTTTTTGGCCCACAAGGGTATTTTAGAATAGTTCAAGCTTAACATACTGACACAATGAAACTTTTTTGACTCTCATAGCGATTATCTTGTTAGGCAACCGAGCTATGGAAATACGCAATGATGATCTCAAAAAGGCAATTTTTCCAGAGGGGCAACATGTTCTGGGGCTTTTTTGTTTCCTTTTCGGTGAAGTTGTTGTAACTGAAGTGTTCGGTTCTTTATTCTTCGAACTATCCTAAATATAATATGCTGGAAGAAGAGATACATCTTCAACGAAGTAAAATGTCACCAAATACACATTATATACAAGCTTTTGAACTCGAAGCGCCATGTAGTAACTCTTTAAATCCTAGCCCAATAAGTAACTCCACCACAGGACAAGAAAGCCAGAATTTACCAGACTTTAGTAGCATGAACCATGCACTAAAATCTCTTGAGAAAAATTTAGATAACTCTCCAGCAATGTTTATGAAATTTAGACCGCAACTTGAGAAAATAGGGGCGGTAAGTACACAGCAAGCCAGTGCTATTAACGTCAAAATCGAAATCCAGAAGCTTTTGAAATATATGAGGCAACTAAATAAAAAGCTCTTTGATACCGAGAAAGCATTTGCAGAATGGATTAATACTTTTGAGTCGGAAGAGGTTTCCGATTTTGCTTCTGAAGTTGAAAAGTTTCTGAAAGTTCACCATAAGTTTAACAGATCGGTAGCCGAGCAATTGGAACTCGCTTCCACAGCTTTATCAACAATTTCTGGCACGGAAACATTGAGAAATACAGAATTAAACAAGTATATGAAATGTAAAAGGGAACGTGACGAATTCAAGCGAAAAAATATGGATGCTATTACGTTGGGTAAATATGATGATAAAGTTGCCCATTCCTACGCAACTGTCGCAAGTTCTCAATATATTTGTGAAAATAACATAAAAAAGTGTTTAAAACCTGCATTATTCGGTTATTGTCTAGCGATAAAAAGAGGAGACGAGTCAATTAATGAATTAGTAAGCTCAACAGCATTAGATTTAGAGTCGTATGAAAAGCAAATTACAACCAAGAATCCTGTATTTGATTACCATCAAAATTTGTCAGAGATCAATATTAATGCAACGAAAAACGACAACTTCAATAATTTATATGGTACAATGTATATTCAGCGGCCGCAGCATGATCTAGCTAGTAACAGTAATTTCAATAATCTGAACTTGAAGCCTGAAAAAAAAATCAAAAATTTTGGAATGAATGGACAAAACAACATTTCTAGCGTAAGCGACGAACTATCTGAATATGCATCCGAAGAAGGAGACCTTCGTCCCAAAATATTCTTTAATAGTCCTTATGAGTACGAAATGGGGCAGGAATCTAAAATTCCCCACTATCAAAGCCCATTCTATAAAAAAACACTGCATAAACATGAGATTAAGAATAGTAACTCTGAATTTCATGGCAACGAAACCCAACCTCTTGCACAAAGGGAAATACCAAACGATTCTCAAAATTTCGACTCGACTGAAAACTATGCCACATTTGTAAACGGAAAAATACAACCGCCAGATCAGAGAACAAAGTTTGTGGGCTCGATAATCAACGACAGCTCTAGTGAGATGTGGAATTCATAGATTGAATTATGCTATCAACCATTTCAGATTCTTTAAAAATAGACCGAAACAAATGATTGCTGTATAAGCTCTTTGTTTTTTCATATAACTGAATTTTAAAATCCAAAATTTTTGCATAAGAGCTTTTGTACGATTAATGTATAATACTGATGATAAAAAATTCATAACTTTATTTACGAATTGCATTCTATGTACAAACAAGTTCAAGAAAAATATGTGTAATGATGAAAGAGAGTGAGAAAGAAGGGAATATTATCCATGCTTAGTAAATTTTATACGTACACTTGAAAAAAGTGTATTCAAACTTCTTCGCTATTATCAGGCGAAGATAAGCTAGATCAGTTAGTCTAGCTCGATTTATCTTTGAAGAATTTTTTGGTCATTTCATAACTTGAAATCATTATAGCACACGCAGGAGCAATCTTCATACAACGTGGAACAAGACCTACATACAATGCCGAAAAGCCCTCAGTTTTGTATATCTGTTCAATGAATTTGAATATTGATTCCTTATGTTTTTTCTTACTGACTAGTGAGTTTGGACCCTGATCATCTTCAAAGGAAACTTGCATTCTAGTTTTACCAACATCAAATGGATTGGTGAAGATTGCCGCAGTTAGTCCGGCCAATGAACCACCGATAAACGACCTCAAAAACAGCGCTGCGTCTGTACCTATATGATGATCAGAATCGTCAATAATTGTTTTTGTTCTTAGAGCGTGCGTGATGTATTCATAGGTTGACCAGTATATACCACTAAACGGAACATCTCTCCATAGCGTTAAACCCAATCCCTTGAAAATTGTAGATATTCCACTATGCTTGATCTCTTGCAGAGAGTTTCGGACAACCATTTTGAAGATAGATGCAGATGTTTTGTTGTTTCCTGTTGGAACAGCCTGTATTCTTGTTTTTATCAGCTCCAGGGGAGCCACAGAGGTTGCAGCCAAGACACGCGCAATAGAACCACATAGTAAGGGGTTGATCATAGGGTAGCTATCCTTAACTGGGGAAGAATCTCTGAGAAATTCGTAACCTGAAAAATAAACCACGTTGGAGGGTATTGCCATAACTAAGGTGAGACCCAAACCCCGGTACAAGGTAGAGATCCCCTCCTGTGCAGCTATTTTTCGTAGTCCATGGAATGCCCCGTCAAGCTTGGCACCTTCGTTAAGGCAGGAGTTTGGCTGGCAAAAATTCCCCTTCAACGAGCCAACCATTTCAGTCGTAGAGAGCTCCCAAAACACCTTCCTGCAGCATGTAGCGTCCTGCGTTTGAATTGGATAGAGCAGTTCTTGCTGCTGTAGTCTGATCCTTACAACGTCAAACGGGGTTACGACCAGGGACGTTAAGAGGGAACCTGTGCAAGCGCTCAACATTCTCTGCGATAACGCCAAATCCACTGACGTCGGTGGCCTTGTGGGCACTGCCTCACCCTCAAGCTTAGCTGTATTCTCAAACATCTGCCCATTCTCTTCAATCGCTCCCGCTATCTCTGAAGTCAGTCCCATGGTGATTTATACCCGTGTAGACTCTCTATTCGTTAAAATTGTGTGATGGAAATTTACCTAGTCTAACAAGATAGGGAGGTGATATGTATACTAATCGTGACAGTATCCACTATCTAAACTGTTTCGATTCTTTTTTTGCTTTGCCACTGCCGCAAACAAAGCCTGAAATCAGTGAGGTCTTGTGTACTTCGAGATCACCTCCTCCTCTGGCTGTGTCGTCTTAAGCCCCTCCGTTGTTGATGCCTCTCCCCTTAAGTTGGAACTTCCTCCGGCATGAGAACACGGAAATGCAAAAACTTCAACCGTTCGCTATAAACTCCATTTCCGGAGGCGGAGCAGGGCCGGCAGGCCTTGCCGAGCTCCGGGGGGACTGTGGGGCAGAACCGCCCTGCTGTCGTTGCTATGGGCTAATCACGAGTTGAAGGAGTTTGATTGTCTCTGCCAGGGTGAGACAGGACAGCACAAGGGCTACGTGGTACTTTTGTGTCTGTAACATGTCCAGGAAGCTGTCGATACTCAAAAAACCGATTCCTTAAGCAATCCCCGCTAACACCGAGTTGAAATCTGATCCGAACGGATACATCTGAATCTCGACGGATGCTGATAAGTCATGCAATGTTCAGGTTGGCTTTATGAATATAGATGTCTTTCCAGTGGCTATATACATACATAATTATACATCCCAGTTTAACTGTAGTCACCGATTAACTCCTCTCTAGAGTAAAACTCCTCGTTTGGGCCATTGTTTTCCCGACACTCGTACACTACTATCTCTGCACTTTGGTTGTGGTTCGTAGCGAGCATCATCCTGTGAGGATGTAACGCCAAGGAGTTGATATAACTGTTGCTACGAACAGTGCCATTCAATGTGTTGATGAATCCTCCGTTGACAATCCTGGCAACCCGCTTACCGACGGTGCTATAAATGTCGACTTCTTTGCTTGCGCAAGCGATAATAGGTGCATGTTCATGGATAAAGGCTGTGGTCATGGTTTTCTCAAATGCTCTGAATCTTACAATCGGATCGTCCTTCCTGATATCCCAGATCTGCACCAATCCATTGGAGCTTCCGCTGACCAACTCTCGCATTCCGCCACGTTGCATATGCACATTACGAATAGGAGATCTTTCCAGAACACTTTTTGGCTTGTATACTTTCACCATGGAATCTTTGGCGTCCATCCGACGATCGTAGACACGCATCGATCCATCTTGGAACCCAGCAACAACGATGTTTCCACTGACCTGGTCTGAAGTCATAGTTAGAATTTGTGACGTTGATCTTACAGGAATGTCCAAAACACACTTTTCTCTAGGCGCATCCCACAACTTGATAACTTTCACATCACCTGTAACCAGCAATGTACCTCTACTTTGCTGCCATTCAGTCACTAATCCAACTGATCTTGGCGTTAGCATTATGTCCGTGAGAGCTCTCCATGCTGTGAGTAATTGACACTTCTCAGCTTCGTGGAAATTTTTGTAGATTTTGACGACACCATCACTTGACCCGGTCATGAGCAAAGGAACGTGATCTTCGTTCAGAAATCTCAAGTCAGTAATTTTTGTGCCGAAGGGATTGCCATTCGATATTTTACTTAATTCCATTCCTTTACACCAATCAAATGTGGTAATATTGTCCCTTTCATCCGTTGCAGCGACCCATTTTTCAAACTGTGTGAATTGTAAAATCTTTGGCTGTGTTGTATTGTTCAACCTCGACACAACATTTTTCCAGTTACCAGTTATAGCCATCTCCTTCTGCGGCTGAGTAGTGGCGATAATAGCTTCATTTCTGTTTCTTCTCCATATCCTTCTCATGTACTCCTCGCTACCAGGTTCGTCAGCTTCCTTCGGACCTAGCTGTGATTCTTGAAAGTATTCAGAGCTATAGTCCAAAAACCCACTAGCGAATGGTAAAATAGGATACCCATTATTTCTTGGCCTTGGCTTGAAGCGTGGTGTGGTTGGTCTAGGACTGGTCCCAAATTCCATGGCCAATGGCTGTGGGGTTAAAAGATTACTCAACCTATTAGCGCTGGACGTCTCGCTACGAGTTTCATCATAGAGCCCAAAAGAATGCAACCAAGATTTGAAAGTAGCAACTTTGTCAGACATCGATAATCCATATGTTGAAGAAGCACCAGAGCCAGGACGCTTTTTCTGGTGCTCAAGCTCTGTACTGATTCGTGAATCAACGTTAAGGGACTGCACCCTTCTAGCGGATTTTCCGTTGTTCTGATTAAGCTGTTTTATCGTGTTGGAGTGCATGTTTTTATATTTTGGGTTATCATTCACCTTGACCAATAGACCACTATCCATGGACTCGGCTCTGCTTTCAATGCTGCTTCGATTTTGCAATAAGTAATCTTCCATGCTTGCAACTACATCTCCCAATTGTGATTCATTCAATTTGAGCATAATGTAATCTATCACTTGCTGTGCGTAGTTTTTTACTTCATCACGAGGGTCTTCACTTGCAATCAACAAGGCTTTCCATACAGTAGAAAAAATTGACCCATAAGCAGGTGATTTTCTTCTAACCTCATCGATCATGGAGGGCTTGTCGACTAGCGTGATTTCTTCTTCTAATTGACTAAAAGCACTTACTAGGAAGAATTCGATATATTTGACAACAAATCTGCTGAAAAAGCAAACAACCTCTCTTCTGATCAATGCCGAGCCATCATTACACAAGCTTAGTATTTCGCCAGCAATCTTCAGATCTTGTTGATTTAGTTCTTCTCTCAATCCATAGCTGTTGTCTAGTTCATCCCCTTCGTTAGAAAGCAATATGAAATTACTCAATGCATCCACTATGGATGCACGAATTTCAGGGATAGGATCATTGGCCAGATTTAACAATTTTGCAAATGCTCCACTTCTCATAATTATGACGACGGCTTCAAGGTGTTCCTTCAACATTCCACTTATTAGTAAAGCACTCCATTGTCTTAATAACGGACTCTCTGAGGTCTCAATATAACTGACACAGATTTTCACCACATCAATGGAAAAGGCTAGTTTTTGCCCTTGTTTATGATCTCTGACAAACATCGCCAAAACAAATGCGCTCATGGCCTTTTGATCAGCGAATGTAACATTGTTATTGACCGCAGGACTTTCTATGACCAACGGGTTGCCTTGGATATGTGGTTGGGAAGGACGTGGTTGAAAAGTTAACATTTGGATAAAATAATTATATCCTCTATCCTTTATTAACTCTTGCTGTGCATTTTGATAATCTACGGACATAATCCTTGTCCAAATGAAAATTAGTATAGGTTTCAAATCTGGGGAAGGGCTCTGCAATAACTTTTGGATATATGGGAACATTCCAACACTCAAAGCGAGATAGACTGCCCAGGGCCCTAAATCTAGAAAATTAGATAATAAATGTAATGCTCTCAACCTATGCGCCTGAGATAGTAGGACTTGTAGAACTATTGGTAATTGTTGTGGAGGTTCTTTGATAGCAGAGCCATATTGGAGCCATACTTCAAATGCCGTTAGATGTTGTTGGAAAAAGGAACAGTGTTGATAATTCCACCCACTTTGCATTTGGTTTGATGTGAGTGAAGAACTTTTTGTTTTCTTACTAGATCCATTTAGTTCTGTTTCACTTGTAGATGATGCAATTTGTAGTTGAGGAATGTCCGTCATGTCGATAACGGCCGGCTCAGATTCTTTTTTCTCGAGCATTTGCCCTAAAATTTGGTCAATGGCAAACTCCCAGGAATCCCACATTGGATGACTACTAACGTCAGGGAGTGGAGGGTCTGATATTGGATGGCATCCGGCTTCTGGCATTAGTTTCTTTGCTAGAAGGAAATTTCTGAATAATGCAGCAATTACTAAATCTTGTCTGAATAATTTTTTGAAGAGTGGCCTAGATAAAGATGTCCAAGCAATAGTGTCTGTGACAGCAATAAAAATCCAGTTCAACTCACCCAAAGGTGTTCTTCTGTCCGTTAGTTTGCCAGGTATTTCAATCACTCCGTTTTTATTTTTCAAAATATCATAATAGCCCTTTTCTCTGAGCGGGGAGAATAAGATGAACCATTTGATGCTCATTTCTATCGGGCGTGTCAAACAGCACGTGAATAAATCCGCTGGTAAGTCTGGATTTAGTGGCAAGATTTCGTTACTTTGACATGCACCTAATTGGATACTTTCTATGTATGCGCTGACGGGTGATGGTGACGCCATGTCGGTATGGTGATTTGCTTCGTCATCGATTCTTTTCTGAATGAACCTCTTGTTGTTTTCAATAACATGTCCTGCGGCATTGGTATCAACCACCATAATGTATGGGGCACCTAGCCAGTTCTGGAGATCGTACAAACTCACTGGAATATACTGTGTGTATCCTCTATTGAAAACCCAGATTTCACCGGAATGTGTCGGCTGTGGAACACCGTGCCCGTTATAATGGAATAGAATCCTTTCGTCCTTGGCGTTTCTCCGTAAAGAAGTACAGAGTCTTTTTAAGTCTTCCACTGAGGGATCTAACGACTGCTTGTACTTTGCTCTCGAGGAGATAGACTCATAATTACTCTGCAAATGCTTTCCTATTGCTTGCAATGCCAACTTTGTATCAGGATAGGTAGATGGGTTGACAAACGCTTCCAGATACGGATATTCTTGGGGACGCATGATATCCGGCGGAGGGATGCCCAAGTTCAGGCACATCACAAGTGCCGCCATTGTGGTCTTTTTCTTGTTTCCTGAAGACTTCCAGTCGGTAATTCTGTACGTGTCATCCTGCGGAGATGGATTGGCAGACGTTGTGTTTCTTTTCAAGTCAAAATGTGAATAGTAGTGTGATTGTAGATTGTCTAAAAAATACGGGTCGTTTAGAAACCCATGTCGTAATTCTGCAGCCATCGCAACGAATTAGTAAAAACTCGCCTTCGGTAACTTTTCCTGCTGAATTGAGAGATCGGAGAACATGCACGGCATCCTAAGGAATCCTATCTGCCCTATAGCATTCTGCACCGACTTCATCCATGTCTTCTAATCGATACGCTCTTGTCGCTTCTCACACTTCTCGACCGGAGCAGTCAAAAAACAGGGGTGAAAGAAGAGGGCCCGGTCACGTGCCTTCATCAAACACTTTTATTTTGTTGTTACAATTAGTTACATAAATAAAGTAAACATTCTATAAAGTAATGGCGAATAACCCTTGACAGTCCTTGCTCTTAGATTAAATGGCAGAGGACACCCGTCTTCCCATCTCGTTCACCGTGTTGCTGCGGCTCCGACTGTTCTTCATGCTCTTGTCCCAGAAGTCCAGTGAGGCGACAACATCGTAACCCCTATCGTCTTCGTACGCATACATGATCTCTTGGGAGGAGGCATGCAAGAAGCGTATGTTTTCACCAACAATGACTCTCAACAACTCTGCATTTTGCACACTCCTTATCTCGATGAAGTTGGAGTCAAATGCCAAGAGGTAAGGATACCAAAGAGCGAAGGAATGCGGAACGCCTTCCCATTCAATCATCCATTTAGGGCGAACACGCCAACCATTGTGGTTGATAAAAAATGAGAAGTTTGAGTAGGAAAGTAGGAAGTCACTGTTGATTCTATCAATCTCCAACGGCTTGAGGCCCTCCCTGCTGGTAGCGAATTCCAATGATGTATCTGCTGGGTCCAATAGTGTCTCCATGGTATTATTAACCAAAGATACAATTTGAAAACCATTGGAGCATCCAACACACAACTTTGTCTTCAAAAAGTTGATCGAGACAGGCTCAGAGGTGAAATGAATGTCTTCCTTATCGTTGAGGAACTTCTTCTTCTGCTTCTTCTGCTGGGCTGGATCGACAGGTTCAAAAATACGAACGATGTTAGAGGTGGACTTGGCAGCACACAATAGCATTCTACCGTCACATACTCCGATTTTGAAAAATGACACGTGATTCATTAGCTCTTTGGCTAATTTCGCATTCTTCATTGGATCACCGCCGTTCAAAACACTGGTTGGCCAATACAACAATTTTTTATCACACAACGCCACCAAAATTTGATACTCTTGAATGATTTCTGCTTGGATGATATTGACCTTAGCAATGACTTTAGTTCTCGACGTGTTCGCAGCTAATCGATCGCCAGTATAAACACCAGAGTCGGTACCATATAATAGTTTTCTACCACCATCAAATGGCACCACACAATTGATCCTATTCTGTAAATCGAAAAAGTTGGAACACAAGGGAGTCAGGGTATACACATCATTATCCGCTAGGACCTTTTTCGTTTGAGCTCCAATCTTACTTGCTAAAATTTTTTGCGTCGCAGGAGTTCCATATAAGGTCAACTCATAACCGTGAATACCAATATATCTGAACGATATTGGAGACTTCAAAACAGTCGAATTCAAAGGGACTAATCCTGAATTTGAATTGAGACCTAATTGAGAAGGTGCAGAGCCCGTTTTCATGGCTGCGGATCTGATAGACCTGATGCTTGGTGGGTTTTCGGTCGTAGAAAAGAATAAAAGAGGCAAGGGAATAGGCCTCTGATAAACTTTATAAACTTCTCGTTTATTAAGGTAGCCCAGCTTGATGAAAAGTAAACAATGGTCAAATAGATAAACGTGGATTTCACCCTGCTTCTCCTTCTCTTGATAACCCTTCTTTTTCAAAATGCATTGATAGATGACCTTCCTATTATCTGCACTCAACTTCAGGTCGACTAACTCACCTGGCTTGAATAACAATTTCTGTTTGATCTGGAATAAATTCATCTTATCGGACTGCTTACCCGTTTCGAAATTGATTTTGGTTAACATCTTCTCCAAAAGCTCAATTGCTGTACCTAACTTCTTATGATCAGGCGATTCTGGATCTGTATGATCTCTAATACTTTTCAACAACAATGGATACCTAGCAGGTCTAGTTGTAGGCTTAGACAAAAACGAAGATAAATCCAACCTCTTAGATTCTTCTCTTTTAGCAGTATCCTCTATAAATCGTCTCAACAAAGGATTATGTCTTCTTTGTCTATCAAACTCATACTTACCAATAACTTGTCCAGCACCATAGGTAATAAATGGTGTAAATTGGGGTATATAATCGAGGAAAATATCAGCAATTGAAGATACTATAGGTGATTTCTGTTGTCGTCTGACCAAAGCTTCGGCAAACTTATGATTTACTTCCCAAATCTCGTTGATATTGTGGAATACATTTCTAATAAATTGATCTCTTTCTTTATCTTTGATGATCTTAGTTTCAGCCAGAGGTCGCATCCAGAATTCTCTGATGTACTCCAGATCCTTGATGAATGCCTTTTCTGAATTTATTGTTTCAAAAACACACTCTTGCCTTTTTATTTCTCCCTTTTCTAAGCCATCCATCAAACTCTTAGGGACAGTCAATTGCCAGTATTGCTTTTGGTCATCCTGAGTAAATGAAACGTGTGAATCAGATCTAATCAAACTGCTGCTTTGCATTTCTGCCCTCATTTTCTGCTCGAATCTTCTTGGGCATGAAACACTATAGCATATTTTGTCTCTGGTACAAGTTGGAGAGTAGCACTCGGTCAACAAAGTGAAAACACCAGAAATAGAGTTAATTTCAGGTGATCTTTCATTAGTGTATGTTAAATTGGACGCCGAAACACTCATATTGTACTCTTCTGTACTATTCATGTTACTCGAAACAGAGTTTTGTCTTCTGAAATCATCCGACTGGTTATAGAGATACTCATCACTGATCAAATAAATCTCGTTTTTGTTGTCCCTCAATTTGTGTTCATAGGTCACGTCATGGAAAAGTCTTTGAGAATCCAAAGCTCTACCGAGAATTATGGCTAGATTTCTATCACGAATCTTGGTAATCCTACAAATGACATCAATTGCTTCGGATCCAGAAAATGAGTTTCTATACTCTATTCCGTATTTGAAATGTCCAGATAACTTGATCTCATGCAAGAAAGCAGCAGCAACTTCGGATACTATAGCAGGATAAATATATTTCTTTTTCAACGAAGGAGATGCAACAAGCGTACTAGTTAAGGAGCTTGAAGAAACATATCTACTCTTTTCAGCAGTAGCTCTAAGTGATGTATTTGATGCTACCCTTTTAGTCAGAGTGCTCAAAGACCTTGACTTTTTGGGTAAATCCTGGGTATTGTAGTCTATTTTCTGCGGAATAACCCTTCCACTACTAGTAATTTGCTTCAGAGGTGTGTGGTATTTTTCCATTTCCCTTGCTGAGCTGTGTCCTGAATTTCCTGGAGATTCAGGTTGGTTGTTGACCGAGGAAGACGAGAAATTCCTTGCATTCTTGAGAAAATTAATCGATTGTCTAACAATCGGACTTTTCCTGGAAGAACCCGGAGGTGGAGATGTCTGTTGCTGTTGCTGTTGCTGCTGTTGCTGTTGTTGTAGTGATGGAGATTGGTAGTCTTTGAGATAAGGTAATGAAGGTGACCTTTTCGCACTTTCTAAACTGGAACGTGTATCTGTTTTGGCCAACATTTCAGATCCGGACCTTTCTTTTGCTCCAACAAATTTAGCAGGAAGTAATTGCTGAGGTTTATATATGGATGGATTTTGTTGTTGAGACTCATTGAGTGCACGAGGTACAGGAGGAAGGGTAGTCGAAGAGGAAGAGTTGGAAGACGTTCTTATTGCTAATGGCCACTCTCCATTTGAGTCAGGGGTTTTGAGATTTCCCTGCTGGTAAGCTGCTCTTTGAAATGACACTTCGCTTAGCTGAGTATTGATTTGCGGCGCAGTAGGGACAGGAGGTCTGTTCAAATTGTATCTCTTTTGTGGCAGTGGTATAGGTGCAGGCGCAGGATTGTGGTAATTATGGTATTGCTGTTGCTGTTGCTGTTGTTGAGGTGGTAAACCTTGAGAATAGTTCGAATATTGCTGCTGGTGCTGCTGAAGTTGATGGAATTGAGTTTGCTGATTGGATAGATGACCGTTTTGATATTGGTGTTGCTGTTGCTGCATGGAAGTGTAAGCAGGTTGCGAAGCAGAGCGCTGACCGTAACCGGGTCCCGGAGCACTTTGCTGATGCAGCAGCTGGGGCTGTTGTTGCTGTTGTGGTTGACGATAGTAGTACTGGTTATTTTCATTTGACGCAGATCGCACGTTTTTAGGTCTGGATTGGCCATATTGATAAGGGTGCTGATTCTGGGATTGATTCTGAGGTGGGGCCTGATTCATGTTCGGAATACGACCATTCATCCTCTCAGGGGTGGTCGAAGGAGTAGTTCTAAACTGTAAATGTGAGGGCGCATTTGCACGGGTCGGCGAAGGCGTGACGGACGTCGAGGAGGAGGGGAAGTTTGTGGACAACGGGGTTGTCGGGGACTGCAGCTGCTGCTGCAGCTGCTGATGCAGGTGATCTGTTCTTGTCGGAGACGTCAGTTTCGGCGCCGGTAACGAAGGTATGTCGGATAGCGGCTGTTCTCTCTGCAGCGACGAGAACTGAGTCCGCAACGAGTCCGGCGGGTTCCCTCTCGACTTCGGGTTGTGTGTCATTGTCGATGCTTAGCTATGTTCTCAGTCTCGGATGGACAATCAAGGATCGGAGCACAACAGCGGCTGTCGGATGTGCGGTGCAAGTAGCAACGTGTGCAATCGGCGGCTCTGAATGAACGGAGGCGTGTATCAGCCGTATGGTAGACGTGCAAGTGGAAGTGGAAGTGTAAACTGGCGAACGTGAAGTGTCCGGTGCCCGGCGTACTGGGAACGGTGCTCAGAAACGTGGCTGGCTGAAAGGAGGAAAACAAACACAAACAAGGACAACTGAGGTCAATCTATGCACTGCTCAATGGGCGATGTCCAACCAGTAGCCTGCGGAATCAAAGGACGTGGACGATATTAATAGAACAGAAACCTCGTGACGTCCCAAAGGCTCTTCAAGACAAAACACACCAGTCCTGCTCTCCCGAAGATGGCTACTCCGAAACACAGGGTTTTAATCTGCCCAACCAGCCTACCAGCAGCCCCCCGGCCCCCGCCACTGCTCCTCCAGCCCTCTCTCTCCTGACACTTCTCTCCCAGAACTGTCTCTCCCTGCTCGGATGTCACCGTCCTCCCTCCTCCTCCTTCCTCGTCCTCTCCACGAGCAGCTCAGCGAAGTTTATCCCCGACACGCCTCCAGCGGGGGGAACCCTCCGCGCACCCTTGCACCAGGGCAGTGCCGCCCAGGAGGGAGACAGACACAGACCGATATGGACAGACGGGACACAGCAGCAAACAAGAGGCAGAGCCGCCGTCTTGTGGACGCCCCAGGTGTGTCACGACAGTGCAATTGCCAGCAAGAAAGCCTTCTCACAAACACAAACCCATGCCTGTACGTCTGCCGTCTTTTGTGGGCCGCCCCCGCCGTCCGAAGCGTGACGACGACGTCGGTCCGCCACCGTTTTCCTCCGGAAGCAACAATGAGAGTACTAACATCTGCCGTGGCCACTACGCCATCTCCATCCACAGGCCTACCACTCGACCTTCCTTGCCGAAGAAGACACCAACGCCAGAATAGTGGGGAACATTGCCATTCTTCCAATCAAGACGCGGTTCAAGGGCCCCTCCCTCCCATGCATGGACCCGTACGACATTATCGACGAGGTGCTAGACTTGTTCAGAGCTAACACCTTCTTTAAGAACTTCGAGATCAAGGGCGCCTCCGACAGGACCCTTATCTACGGAATACTTTTTGTGTCGCAGTGCCTCAACGCTTTAAACCCAAGCACCTCGCAGAACGAGGCCGTGAAAGTGCTCACTAACCTATCCTTGGAAGACTTTGCTATTCCGGGAGATATTGGGTTCCCGCTTAACGCCCTCTACCTGCCTCCTTCGAACAAAAACGACGCCGTGTTTTTGAGACAGTATTTGTCCCAGTTCAGACAGGAGTTGGCCTCGAGGTTGATCCAGAGATTATACACAGCCGACTCCGCAAGGCCTAGCAAGTTCTGGTTGGCGTTCGGAAAAAAGAAGTTCATGAACAAGTCTCTCTGAACATATCGATATACACATTTCGAATATAGAAGTATATATATATCACTAGATTACGAACACTTTTGTAACTCAGATCTTGAAAACCTCGATATTATGATGATCCAATTCGCTGATCATGTCGTTCATATCATCGCTCTTAAAATCCCAGCCAAGCATCGCACTCAACCCAAGCCTTTCGAAACAGGGCAACCGTTCTTCATCAACCGCAATGGTAATGTCGTTGGGGGAAAGCTTTTCGCACATGCCCATGTAGCCGGTGCTCTCAATCGTCATGCTCCTCAAAGGTCGATCGTATTCCTTTAAAACGACCAACAATTCCTCACTGAAAAGCTCCCATGAAATATATGCGATATCGACAAAGAAGCTTTTGAGGTTTGGACAGAACCAGAACGACCGGTCTGCTCCATCGTCTCCTATTTTAGGCATTGGGTATGTGATCGATAACCTCGTCAAATTGATACCAATATGAGATAGAATATCGTCCAATCCAGTCCTGGTTAGGTGAGAACAATGTGCGAATTCCAAACAGGTTATGGTTTCAGGAAAACGCACATTAGCTGCAAAAAAGTCGGTAATGCCTCCCTGTAATCTCAAATACCACAACTTTTGAGGCCATTGGAAATCAAACTCGTCACAGGTGACAGAACTTCGAGGAAAACATAATTGTTCAAGTTCAGGCAAACATTGGATACTTTTGAACAGTTCTGCTAAATTGACACTTTCTGACACTAGTCGTAAATCCAATACTTTCAATCTGAGACAACTCTTTATGCTGACTAGTGGAGCGGCTCCAAAACTTGATTGGGAAGAAATGAAAACCTCTAGAGAGTTACTTGTGCGTCGTAATAGTTTGCTCATGTAGGAGTTTTTACCCGATTGTACAACTTTTGATAAGTCGAGACACTTGACCATGTTTTGGAATTTTTTCTTCAATAGCAGTTTCAAGTTCTTGGGCACAAAATCGTCCGATTCGCCTGGATATCTAATGAAGCCTGCGTTATCACCACTGATAACGTCTAAGAAAGTCAACAAATTGTTAGACACTAGCTCGGGCTGGCAGTATATCTTCCACAAAAAAGACCAATATATGGCTCGACATAGTAATAGATGATTTGTGCAAAACGGATTGGGGGTATATTCCAGTATTTTTGTTATCAGCTCGAGTGGCAACTTCATTTTTTCATCTCCTATTTCTTCTATGCTGTCACATTCATCGACATCATCTTCCTTTGCACCGGCACCTTGGCGAAATCGGCTTGAAGCAGAGATACCACTATTCTTTGACTTCACAAGTTTTTTCTTGTTGTCAATGTTCTGTATACTCCAGTCTTCATCATCTTCCCAGTTGTCTCCGAGATCATCATCCTCGCCTTCAATGGGTTGTGCGGCGGCACCGTAGACATACTTCTTGTAGAAAACCCCGCGTGTTTTCTTGGGTCTGCTTTTGTTCGCCATGGGTTACTGAGGTTGACCCATGTACGTTTCCATCCATATATTCAAAGGGCCCTCAGATACGACAACGGAACTGTATAGAACATGAAAGTGAGAAAAATAGGAGAAAAAAAGCATGGGGCCAGCCGTTGTTACGCCCACCATCAAAGAAGGCGGAGAAAAACTCCTAGTTAGAAAAGAACCCGCGCAACCTGTGGAAAATCATGTTGACTATCCTTCTTGTCCGTCTCAATATGACAACAATTGGATTGGGGAGTAGCCAGAGAAGGATCTGCTTGATGTACAGTTTGAGGATGTTCAAGCGGATACTTTTCCGTTTCTTCAAGGCAAGAAGCATGTTGTAGATCTGGTTCAATTCCTGCTGGTGTGTTTGATCTCTCTCTTGAACCTTTTTCTCCAAGTTGTTGAGCTTCTCGTTCAAGTTATGGTTGAAAGTGTACATAATGATGTTCTGTTCGAGTTTATCGTTCTCCAAAGAGCTGATTTTCTTCTCTAACAAGGTGACCTTCTTCTCTAGAGAATTGATGTAGCCTATTGATGCGGAATAACATCTGTCGTAATAGGGCGTGCCTTTATACGGAGAGTTGAGGTCCGAGTTTGCAGTAGTGCCCAGGCCGGAGGCAGGCCCAAAATCTTCGAAACTGCTGAACCTACCAGATGTACTACTGATGCCTGTGCTCAGGTTGTTGAAACTGGCAAATGCGTTAATAAAATTGTTGCTGCCACCGCCACCGCCGCCGCTATTTCTGCTTATGCTATTGACCTTCGCTTCGTCAAGGTTGTACCCCCAGATTACAAAACACCAGATCAGGAAGCTCACGCCGGCTTTCCAGATGCTCAACACCCACGCCACAAGTAGCACGGCGATAACCGTCACCCAGAGGTCGAACTTCAAGTCCTTCGTCAACACCCTGACCGTTGTCAACGCCAACCGCACTTTCAGCCTACACATGCTCGTCGTGAGTGGGAGATGGTGGATTACGTAGTAGCCCAGAACTGAAAGCAAGACCAGTGCAACCACAAACACGACCGACGACGCCCCGGGCAGTCTCGAGAGAGAGATGTTCTGCAGCAGCGTGAAGATCATGCTGAGAAGTATCACATGTACAGTCGAGAGGTTCAAGGACGGCATCGTACTGGCGCCTTTCTTCTCTCGCATGGCACTCGCCGCATCAACAGAAGAGAACGCTACCTTTGGATCCATCGTGTATGTGCAAACAGCCAAAAGACAAAGGAAACTTGCCACCGATTTCAACCTTCCGATGTTGTGATTACGATCAACCATATATCAATGGGGCAAAAAAAACCCCAAACTGCTCCCAACCGGGTTTCTCTCTCCTCTCCGCCCCGCCAGATAAGCAGCTCCAGACCAACTGCTCGTTTCGCTTCGTTTTTTCTCCTCCCAATCCGGAACTCCGAGAACAACACGAGCTGAGCCTCACCCTGCTTACGTACACTGCCAACCGAGATTAAAACCTTAACCCTCCATCAGCAAGCACGTGCGCACACCGAGGGCGTGCGCGCACGGCCCGCCGGTCCACCAGGTTTTTCCACACTGAGGCGCATTTTTCACAGTCACACTCCCTAATACCGGCCTGCCACAGGATTTTCCCTTCTGTCTCTCTCTCCGCTTCGCAGCAATTTTTTTTCAGTTCCCTGCACTGGGCGGGCGTGTGAGGGTTGGAGGGGAGAATACCCCGTCTGCTACGCTGACCGGGAAAGCGGTGGTGGTACTGGTTGGCCAGTCTTTTCAGGGTGGTTTGCGCTGGTGCAATCTGCCACTGCTGTACTCATATGTTTCAGGCTTTTTCTCCTTTTTAGTTCTGGCTCCCTTCTGTCTATCTTCTTCCACCAGACATCTTTTTGCAGAGCAGCTTACAAGAGTACACACATCACACAACATGGTTTTAGTTCAAGATTTGTTACACCCAAACCCAGCTTCTGAAGCTCAAAAACACAAATTAAAGACCTTAGTCCAAGGCCCAAGATCCTTCTTCATGGATGTCAAGTGCCCAGGTTGTTTGCAAATCACCACCGTCTTCTCACACTCCCAAACAGCTGTCACCTGTGACTCCTGTACCAACGTCTTGTGCACCCCAACTGGTGGTAAGTGCAAGTTGTCTGACGGTTGTGCCTTCAGAAGAAAGTAAGTCAATTTCCATTCTGATTAGATTATAAATATTTGATTACTCTGCTTTTACTTCAGTGTGCGTAACTCTTCAACTTGTCTTGTTTCTTGTTTTCATGATTCCATCCACATAAGGGGAAGAAACAGTTCCGAAACCAACCAATAAGTCACTTCTTTACAAGCATAAAAAAATAAAGTTTAATACAACATCATCAAAAAGTTTAAACAAAACGAAAAAAATGAAGGAAAAAAAGTATAAAGGCTTTACTTTACTCTCATGTATTTAAATATCTTAGGTACAAATTATATCTTCTTTTAATAAAAATATAACTGATTTAGCTTTTCAAATCAATATCCAAAAGAGAAAATACTAAAGGTTCAGTTCCCAATTTTTCCTTCTGTTGGCCGTTTGCTTTCGGTGAAACATTACTCATTATACACTTGTATCCGATAAACATTGCTTGATTTCCTTACTTTTTCCTCCCCTGTTGCTAAACAATATCACATCTACGAGTGCATTTCATTTTGAAAGGGCTGCTCACACTGTTTTATCTGCATTTAATTTCTTTGGTTAGTTGATTCTTGTTTAATTCTATATAATATAAATACCTAATGTATGATTTAGATTTGTTCTCTCCTTCCGCTGGAAGCATCGAGTCGGATGACTGCTTCGCTTATTCACGTTGATCTATGCTGTTCCATTTTTTATCTATCTATTTATCCATCCTCCTATCTATCTATCTATCTACAATCTATACATTTGCAAACCTAACAATCTTGTGCCTTTGGTAAACGGTTGGCAGCCTTTTTAATAATCTCCTTGGATTTCAACAAGTTGACAATCCGTACCCTTTCATTGTTAAGGTGCGCATTGTCACTGGACTGACCGGTTGGTATATGGGCTGCAGAACAAGCGAATACCTTTTCCAAAAACCTGATGGAAGGAATACTACCTCCTTCACGAACAAATATCGGTGGAACACCCCATTCTTCATCCAAACATGTACTGAGTGTTTGGTATGCTAAGTTATGGACATCGCCTAGCCATGGTTCAGCTTCGTGCATGATCTTCACTTCAACATGGTTCGTGCTCTCCAAACTCTTGAAACATTCATTGACATATTCTATAAATGATTCCTTCACGTTCTCCAACTCCTGTCCTGGTATAATACGAATGCTCAATTTAGCTTCTGCTTTCTGTGATATAACCGATCCGTTGTCAGGCCCTGACATCTCAATCTTATGCAATGATAAACTCGGCAATCTCCATTTTCTTATCAACTCGTTGATGTCCATATCTGTGACCCTTTGTGCAATCTCCTGGTAAAGTGGAATTTCCCAGTCTTCCAAGTATTGTAAGTTCTCCTTGAGACCCTCAACTCCATCATTCTTGTTCCTCTTATAGATTTCTTCAAATCCCGGTATCATAATCTGATCTCGATAAACCAATTTACCCAGTAACTTGACTAGATCCATACTCGGTTCTATAACAACACCACCATCAACACCACTGTGTCTGTCCGGTTTATCACTCCAAACTACCAATTCGATTTCAATTCTTCCTCTGAGACCATAGTTGAGCGCTGGAGTCTTGTCATCCAACCAGTAACTATTACTTAGTAAAATCCAATCGATGGGTTTACCACCATCGCTTATTTCGTACAAGTTTTCTAGAACAGAATTTTGGAAACCCCAACTTCCAGCTTCTTCTTCACCCTCAATGACAAATATGAAATCCGAGTCTAGCTCTCCGCGTGAATGCAACTCTGCAATAGCAAATACCGCTACTAACAACGGGCCTTTATTATCAGTAACACCCCGTCCATAGATGTATCCATTACTTGGAGTCATGGTGAAAGGCGGAGTTTTCCATGTAGAGTTTGAAGCAGGAATAACATCGTAATGCCCATACCATAATATTCTAGGCGTGTCATCTGGATTCTTCACCTTTTTAGAATTAGCCTTGAATATTCCATGGACTATGGAATTACCATTTGGTACTGGGAACATTTGTGTCTTCGATGCCCCAAAAGACTTAAGTAAAAGAGTCAAGAAATTTGCACACTTCCGGCATTCCTCCTTGTATGTATCAGGTTGCTTGGAGACAGTTCTGAATGTTATCAATTCCCCTAAAATTTGCAGGAACTTTTCATTTGTGAGGTAGGTTGAAAGATTTTCATATTTTCCGTCAGCTACTGAACTATCCCCACTTGTGAGTAACTTGGTATCCAGAGATAAACTGTCACTACATGTAATGCAAGTATTGCTCATACTTTGTAGTGACCACAAGGATATAGTTTTATCCGATCCCGCACTAACTAAGTATGATTCATTATCTACTGCAAAAGTGAGCAAAGTTAGGCATGGGTCATTTTTGGTGACACGCACACAAGTGCCCGTGTCGTTATTCTCCATCTCAATATCCACCTGGACGGTTGACTTGGATAAAATCATTTTTGTGATTCCGAATTCAGTGCCCATCAATAACCACTGAGGATAATTACCATTGGTGGATGGAGATACTGCAAGGGTGTAGACATCGTTTGGATCGATTTGAAAGTTTTTCAACAATTGGAAAGTTGCCAGATCCCAGATACAGACATTACCATTTGACGATCCTGCATATACTGTGAGAGAGGATTGTGAAACTGCAAGTGAGAAGATTGAGTCGATTTTCGGATGTGACAATGAACGTAGAAAGACCAAGCTTCCATTGTTTTCATCGGAGTACCCCCATAGCTTGATTTCACCATCACCACCGGCAGAGACAATCACGTGCTGATAGTTTTCAGCAATGTTGTTTGCAAATGTGGAAGTTAGTGGATTTTCAATGGTAATGAAATCAAGTGCATAGAGATATCCATTGTGTGCATAGCTCGTTATATTTTCAGTTGGGATCTGAATGACTTTCACCTTCTGAGGAAGGTCGGCATAAAATGGCTGAGCACTACCGCTTTCCGGCGGCACTGTTTCTGTGAATGACAGTGGAGACGAAGACTTTGAAAAAGTTCTCTTTGTTTTCTCAGAATCAAAGAATTTGTCGAACCTGTTACTTGGCATGAACTGCAAATGCTCATCTGCCGATCCGTTTATTTCTGTGTCTAGGTGGACAAACGACATGGATGCGTTCTGTGCACCAATGAAAACCGACTGAATCGCGTCGATCCACGTTATTGAGAAGATATCACCGATATCTAGCAATGAATATATGGTATGGGTTGGGATCAGCTGGATGAAAGAATCGTAGGTGGACTCTGTCGTTTGGCTCTCGCTGTACGAAGATCTGCTGTTGTGACGGGACTGTGTATCTTTGATCTTCCATACCTTCACCAATGAGTCCGATCCACCGCTAAATAGTATATTTTCGCAGTCACTCAAATGCAGACACAAGACCGAGCCGACGTGGGTTGGTATTTCAAGCTTTTTCTGGAAAGTCACCAAGTCAAGCACCAGTATCGAAGACTCCTGCGTGCCGCAAAAGAGTAACTTCCTTCTTGGCGATGCCACCATACATAGTATTGAGTGTTTGTAGTTCCATTTGTGCAGAAGCGACTTCTTGAATTGCGACGAGTGGTCCTTCGTCAGGTTTGAGTTGGACACAGAGAACTCGTGATGATAGTTAAACGAACTGAGCTCCGCGCTGTGAGTTGGCGGACTCAAGTTCGACGTTGGGGTAGATGACGTCGAGTGGGACTTACTCATCGAGGCAGAGGACCATGCCATTTCTGCTCACTTGCAAACGGTATTTCGGTACCGCAGTGGCCAATTTTTTTTTTTACTTTCGCAAGTTAGTTGACAAACACGCAGGGCTTCAGATATGTCTCCCACGGTTTCGTGTTGGATCGCTCGGTGGTAAGAGAAGCCACAGTTTGTGCCAGAGACTCACAGATATGCTGGGTGAGCTCTTAACTTTTTTTGCGGAGAAGGAGGAAGCGGAAAAAATAGAGCAAAATAGAAAAAAATGGGAAATAAAGAGAAAAGGGAAATCTTGATGCGGCAGAAGAAAGAAGAAGCTGGGAAGTGGACAAGCAACGTGAGCGGGGAGCTTAGAAGGCGGAAAGTTGACTCACGCCGGCGTGGACATGGTCACATGAAGTACTATACACCACAATGAGAGAGCAGCGATATTCAGAAGTGCACTAGTTCTGAGAAGCAGCCCTAGCTTTGAGACCCGTTGACTCTGTAGATAGCCCATCACACATGTACTGGAAAAATCTTATCTGCGACGATCGGCTCCGCTTACATAAGCAGGGACATTTGTTTTGCCCCTCGCTCTCATAGCGGGGTGTGCACATGCCACGTGTACACAGGAGATGTGTTGTGTGTTCTCATTGGGCGGTTGCGCTACAGTGAGGGCGAGGGCCAGTGGATTGGTGAGGCCGGGAGGAGCGTCGTTGGTGTTGAAGAGGACAAGGGTATCAGCACAGAAACTGATGTGGGCAAGATGCTGTCAACTGCACCACGGGGCAGAACACTTTTTCGGGTCTCATCTACACAATAATCATGTCTGTCGCAAAGTCCGCTGCCACCAAAATCGACTGGTCAAAGATCATTCCACAGTTAGGTCTTACTGGCCAAACCGCTTCCTCCCTTACCGCTTTCAAGAAGAGAAACGATGAAGCCAAGTCCGCTTTGTACGTGTTGAAGCACCAACCAACCGAGGTCCAATTTGACAACTACTCCAAGTTAAAGAATACCGAAATTGTCTCCAAGATCAAGTCTGATGTCTCCTCCTTCACCCCATCCACTGTTGACTTATCTAAGCAATTGAACGTCATCAAGGCTTTCGAAGTTAAGGCTATTGAAAACGCAAAGAAGACCGAATCCTTAGTCTTGGCCGAATTAGCCGACTTGGAAAAGACTCTTGACAACATCGAATCCGCAAGACCATTCGAACAATTGACTGTCGACGATGTCGTCAAGGCCAGACCAGATGTCGAAGACAAGGTCTCCGACATGGTTTCCAAGGGTAGATTCGAAGTTCCTGGCTACAAGGAGAAGTTCGGTGACTTGGTTATCATGTAAGGTTAGATGTGGAGAGTTTAGTTACGCCTACGATCTTCATTTATTTATTTATTCCTATTTATTTGTTAAATGCAGCCAGTTATGTTATATTCACGATAAAATTATTTGATGCAAAGAGGTCACGACAATCGTATTCGTTAGAAGTAAGGCAACATTCTTGCCATTCAACGGTAAAACTGTAATACTCGAGTTAGTGGTGTAATCTCTTTTTTTCGGTACCTGAAGTAGAGTCTATCTGCATGAATGATAAGTTTTTTTTCTTCCATCTCCACTACGGAGGTGTTTTCTTGACTTGCATCTTTTCCCTCGGAACCCACGTCTGCTAGTATGTCATCGCCGAATCAATTACTATCCGACAGATTCCTATCTGCTCTCACGGTCGAAAAACGGGAGGATTACGAGACTACTCACCAGTTACTTTCAACAACGCCTCCGAAAGTATTGGCACGAAATGGCTTGGCAATTCTAAACCTCGTGATAGAAAACATAAAGAAAAGCATAGGAGGGAAACTTATATTGGAGTTAAACCTAGACAGTGCTATAGCTGGCTCGGCGGATGCTAAGCCTATCAAATCTAGCAAACCAAGCAAAGCAGCTAGATCTGCCAAATCCATGAAGTCTGTCAAATCAGGCTCTAAAAAATCAGTCAAGAACTCATCCAAGCAAAGTGATTACCAGCTATCAAATGGTGACTTTAAAACAGGAGATATAGTTAGAATTGATACAAATCCAAGTGGGAACCAAGCTCCTATTTTGAAAAAACTACAGAATTCATCAAAAAAGGAAGATACCGAAAATCTTGAAACGGAACAAAAACCATTGGAAGGTGTAGTGACTTCATCTTCAAATGCCAAAATATGTATTGCATTGACCAATGCAGGAAAAGATGCTAGTGGAAAGGATGACTCGAATGCTGATCGTGCTTGGGAATTGCAATCATCCGGTAAACGTGTCTGGATAGTTAAAATCAGTAATGAATCAACATACAGAAGAATGGAGTCCACTCTTAGAAAGCTATCTGAATTTTCATTGGAATCTATTTCTTCGAACCAAGAGTACGCTCCTCCGATTGTCCAATATTTGTTGGGAACCAAAGGGTATTCCGCTCCATCATCTAACGAGCTCTCAGATGTTGATAAAACTCTAACGTTCAAAAACAAAAACCTCAATAACTCACAGCAAAATGCAATTAAATTTGGTCTTGTGTCACCATTAACTATTATTCATGGCCCTCCCGGAACGGGAAAAACTTCGACCTTGGTCGAGTTCATAATTCAACACCTGGAGCTGTTCCCGGATAAGAGAATATTGATTACTGCACCATCAAATATTGCGGCAGATACGATAATTGAAAGATTGTCAAGCTATTTTGAGAATGATGATAGCAAGTTGGTAAGAATAGGCCATCCTGCACGCATGCTGGCCTCAACAAGAAAGCACTCTCTTGACTTTCTTGCCTCGCAAGTGGGTGGAGAAGAGTTGGATGATCTAACAAATGATTTATCCAAACTTGAGAAAGAAGTACGGAAACCTAGGACAAGTAAGCATTATGTTGATAGAAAAGAGTTATGGAAAGAAATCAAGGATCTCAACAAAGAGTTCAGATTCAGAAGCAAAAAATGTGTTCGTGATGTACTCGTCGGTGCCAAAGTGGTTGTGGCTACTCTACATGGTTCTGGCTCGTGGGAAATTGTTGGCAATCTATATAACTTTGACAAGACAACAACCAACATCAAAGGTTTTGGAAAAGGGTTCTTCCATACTGTAATAATCGATGAAGTATCTCAAGCTTTGGAGCCTGCATGCTGGATACCGATTATCAACCACTGTCCGGACAAGTTGATTCTTGCCGGTGATAACAAACAGCTTCCTCCTACAATCCATGTTTCTGACAGAGAGTCAGAAGATAAAAAGAAAGAGGACACTAGCAACAAGCGTGCTTTCAATATTCTTTCTCAATCTTTGTTTGACCGTGTTGTTCGTATCTATGGCGGAGCTGAGCAGGAAATTCCATTCATCAAATTTTTAGATATACAGTACCGAATGTGTGAGAAATGTATGGAATTTCCTAGCAATGAATGGTATAAGGGGAAATTGAGAGCTGCTAACTCAGTAAAGGATTGCAGAGTAGTTGACTTGATAAAATTGCGTAGACTTGAGCTTGCAAAAGAAAAAGTCACTACTCATTCAGGTAAGCATAGCAAAGCTAGAGACCGGAAGAAGAAAAACAATAAAAATGACGTACCTGACTCTCCGCCTCTTGAAGAGTCCATTGACAGCCTTGATATTGAAGATGATCTAGAGGAATTAAGTGACTTAGTGGAGCAAGTGATATGGTTTGACACGCAAGGCGGATCTTGTCCGGAGTCTGTCGAAGAATCCTCTGATAATTCTGGAAAATTATTAGGTGTTGGAGGATCCAAATATAACATTGGAGAATGCTATGTTGTTCAACGACATATTGCTGCATTGATTAGGTTGGGTATCAAAGAAGAAGATATTGGTGTCATTGCTCCGTATAATGCTCAAGTTGCGAGATTGAGATCATTGATATGGACCGGGAGTTTAGGCTTCGATGAGGATGACAAGGTAAGCCAAGACGAATCTTCACCGGATGAGACATCAATATTCCCTGGAATCGAGATCAGCACTGTTGACGGTTTCCAAGGGAGAGAAAAGGAGATTATTATCTTATCCCTTGTCCGATCGAACTACGGCGATTGTGGTGACTCGAAGAAGAGCAACTGGGAATCTGCCGATGTGGGATTTTTGTCTGACTTCAGAAGATTGAATGTTTCCATCACACGTTGCAAGAAGCAGCTTGCGATAGTTGGTGATATGGAAACATTGGAGCAGAGTGGAATCAAGATGCTCAAAGACTGGACTGAATGGTGCTCTGAGAAGGCAGACATTAGATATTTGGATATCTAATAGCGGCTGTTGAATTAATGTACATATGAATCTACTCTACTCTATAACTTATTCTTTCTTGTTATAAATACTGATGACGATCTCAGTGTCACCTGTAACAACGGTTCCAAGTTTCGGATTGACAGTCAATATCCTTGGGACAACTTGCCTGCTTACCAATTCGTTGTTGCCTATTCTTATTGGATGTACTGATGGTATTCTTCCGCCACTGTTGAAAAACGTACTCAAGTTCCATGCTAAAACTGAGCCGTCTCCGCTACCGGAGAGGCACCAATATCCATCTGGCGTCACATCCATGCTTCCACTCCTTGCGGCATCATCACTTTGAGAAGAGACTGCAAAAGGTGTTACTCCCGACAGCGTTCCTGCAACATTGAGTTTGATTGTATCGATGACGATTTTATCGTGACCTGGTGGATCTAGAATGAGCAAACCTTTATCTGCCCAAACGAGTTTCTCTATTCTCTCCGAAGGGCGTTTCGGAACTTTGATTTCGCCAATGACTCCAATGGGGAAAGACTCTAGGGGAACCAAATAAATTGTTGACTTATTCTGATGCCATACTGCGAGAATAGTTCCTGATCTGTCCAACGCGATTATAGGACTATCACCCATGTTTGAGAGACACGCGTAACATTTATCCGATCTCGAATCCCATGCTCTCACTGTACCGTCTGCGGATGCGGAGTAGAACGCATCGAGACCGAATGCAGGGGAAGGTGAGGACACGGTAGATGTGACCTGCTTAGTGTGTGCCTGGAAGTACCTGATAAAGGAGTTGGTGTTGAGGTCTAGAAATCGGAGAGCGTTGTTCGACGCGTCATTCGAGCTTGCAGGTATGGTTGAAGCAATGACACATGACGTGGGAACAGAGTGTGTCGCTGTTCTTAGCGTGAAGATGGCGTTTGAACAGCCGTATTTCTTCGAATAGGTGGTCTTGTAGGAGCGTGCACGTAAAGAGTCGAAAAGTTGGAGGGACCCGTTTGGCGACGTGGTGATAAAGAAGGACCCCTGCGGGTTGTGCGATATGCTCGTGTAGGGGACCTGTGGAGAGGCAGTCGCTGGCGATCCGGAGGAAGACGACAGGGAGAACAACTTGACTGGGTGTAGTGTGCTCATCACCGTGTCGTTCAGCGGTGTTGGGATCGAGGGGAGCGAGGTGATGGACGAGGGCAGCGCCAGGGCGCCTGCGGAGGAGATGGCCGATGCTGCAGAGGAGGACATGTTTCGGGTGGTAAAGTCTCTAACGAGGGCCCTTGATCCTGTGCTTGCGGAAACGCAAACATAGACGACAGCCGAAGAATCATGAAGAGAACAGACAAGCCATTTTGTTTTCCAGGCTGTGCCTTATGCTCCGATTTTGTGCTCGCGAGTAAAACAGAGGTAGAGAGAGAGGGCGGAGAGGGGAGATAAGAGAGAAAGAAGAAGAGCGGGAAGAGGGAGAAGGAGACGGGGACGAAGACGGAGACGAAGAAGGAACGGTCCAACGATAACAACGCTGACAGGAGAGACAATGGGGGTATGTTCTGAGTCGATCTTGAGTGGGAAGTGGGTGCGAAGAACGAGGAACGGGATACTGACATAAAACACATTAAACCAACGGTACGAGCCGCCGGGGACACTTTTGTTGCACAGTTTCTTTCGCCAGGTTACTTGTTCCATGTCGGGGTCGACCTTGTCCTTGCGTCGATGGTGCTTGCCGGGATCAAGCTTGTGACTGGCTACGAGCTCTCGCCCCACAGCGTGGCGCACACGGAGAACGCCATTTCGTTTGTCAAACGGTACCTCCAGCTGGGGGAGTGGCTGTTCCAGCACGCGTGCAGCAGGGCCGTGAAGTCGCCGAGCTTCAAGCGGGTGAACTGGAAGGAGATGAGTCAGCCTTTCAGCTCGAATTTCCTTGACAGCACGATGCGGCTCATGGACGACTTCCAGAAGGCGTTCGACAGGTCAACTGGTGCCACAGGCGCCAAGAAGATCGAGGAGCTATAAGGTGCGCTTCTGTATACCATCTGCCTTTATAGAAGTACGTGAAGGACGAACATGCTTTCTCCATGCTTTCGTCCCCTTTCATTAGGATGCAGGAGAGCCAGTTCCTGTTTCTCATCAGTGGGGGACGCACATCGAGCACAAGGAACGGGGACGGGAGCAGCGGGCGTTGCCCGCTGGCCTGTCTCCAGACCTGTTCTTCTAATGGAGCTGCGGGAGCTCTCTTCCGGAGCTTAAGGCGAAGAACGACAGCGTTAGAGTAAAATGTTAAGAATGGAGTGAGTCGTATAAAAGAAGAGAGGTTTATATACAGAGAATGGCGACGCCTGCTCTACTTGTCATGTTCGAGCGGGATCAAGGCGTGCGCCGAGTCCAAGAGCTCGGCCAGCTCGCCTGTCTGGCTCATGTTCGTGATGATGTCGCAACCGCCGACAAACTCGTCGTTCACGTAGAGCTGTGGGATCGTCGGCCACTCGGAGTACTCCTTGATGCCTTGTCTCAACTCCGGGTCCTCCAACACGTTGTACGCAGCGAACTTCGCCGGGTCCACGCCTTGCTGGCCCAACAGCTGGATCGTCGCCCTCGAGAACCCGCACGCAGGCGCTTCCGGCGTGCCCTTCATGAATAGCACGACTGGCGCCGAGTGCACTGCCTCGTCGATGGCCCTCTTTGTCTCGTCCGACAGGAACCGCAGTTGCTGCTGCTGCTGAGCACGCAGGGCAAACCCCAGCGCAGACGCACCGCTGCGTCCGGCACGCACACTCTTTGAAAGCATAGAGAAACGGGATGCAAACATGGCTGTGATTCTGATGCTGTCTCTTGCTACCCACGAACCCTCCAACCCCCGATGCATCAGGACCCTGTCCACAATTCTCCTCTTGCCATCCTCCGTCCCTCTCCTCTTCACCACCTCCTCCCTCGCCCTCCTCCTCTCGCCTTCTCCCCTCGCAATTCCAAAAAATGCCCACCCTCACCTGCTTACGTAATATACACCGTTACGCATGAGCCCAGCCTCCGGGTCTTGCACCGCCCGGCTCCCCCGCTACGGCCACTTATCGCCTCGAGCACACAGCACCGCACAGCACAGCACGATAGGCACCAGGGACCTGGCCGGCACGACGGCACGACAGCACGACAGCCCCACTGCGGCCTGCCCTGGGGCCATTGCGGGTCCGGGTGCCGGCCACGCCAGCTGCGGCGGCTGGAGAGAGTCCCGCTGGCCCTAAAGAGTGCACCCAGAGCCCCAGCCGTAATAGAGGCCCTATCTTCGATATCTCCTGCACCGTTTTTCAGCAAGAAAAAGGTGGACAAAGGAAAAAAAGGCACTGCCACAGACCGACGACGCAGCCTGCACCGGAAGAACCAGCATCCCCAGCATTGCCATAGTTAAAGAGACCCATCACCGTCTCCTCTACAAGCACTACAGAAACTGCCCCGCCGTCCGCTCGCAAACCCTCGTGTCCGGCTATATTCCACTCTCACGTTGCGAACTTTCCGTTCGGGTATTAATAATAGTGATTAACCTACACCGTTCTGGCCTCTTGCGCCTGCGATCGCCAGTTTCCGTCAGGCTCTCCAGTACCAGCTACCGCAGGCTAGATACACATCTGCCTGTTTCCACGGGGACCCGCTACCGCTACAACTAACCGTCCTCATCCCCTCCACCCCCCCCCCCCCCTACGTTTTTTCTCTCAGCAGTGAGAGTGAGTGTGGTGTGGTGTGTGCCCGGGCATAAAAAGTCACCTCCAACGCCGGAACTCCGTCTTGTACCGTACCGTGCATGAACACATTGTCACACTGAAAAAAAATAGAAGTGTGCAGAAGAAGCCCCATTGAACCGCATTGCACAGCTCCTTGCTCCCGTTTCCTTCTGTTCCTCCCCCAATTGCTATTCCACTCATCCACCCATCCATCCATCCCACCAGAGGCCCCATCCTTGCAGCTGCAACACCACTTTCGTTAATCAGACCAGTCCTCCCGACGCCGTCGCCTCTTGCAAACCATGGATACCTCCGACTACACAGACCTGCTGGATATCACAGACATCCTCAATGCAGACCCTCACACGCTGCTGTCGTTCACGGACGAGAACACCACATTGAAGAGCTACACCGAGGACCAGCAACCCAGCCACAACTCGAACTTCAACCGCACCCTAACAGAACCTGAAGCGTTCCAGAACTATGACTCCTTCTACAACAGCCCGCAGTCGGCCTCCTCCATCGAACAACACAGATTGAACAATGGTGTAAACCAAGATATGAACATGAATATGAACATGAGCATGAACATAAATGCAAATCCAAATAAGAGTGGAAATGTCCTGGACGAAATCGCAGAATCGAAAGAGTTGGATGCAATTGCTCAGTACTTGGTTGAAAATCAGCAGCACAATAAGTACGATAGTGACAGTATCAACCATGCCAACTCGCCAGGCAACGCAAACATCCCCCTTAAGACCAATTGGTACAAAAACATATACACTCATATGAACAATCACATCTCGTTCACCACGGATGACATTCCGTTCCAAGGCTCCACGAAAAGCACGCCAACCTCTCCTGATGCCTCGAACATCATCGACGAACAATTGATGACGGAAATAGATAGCCTCATCAACAAAAACGCCTTAATTGACTACATAGACTCTCCCAACACCCCGAATACCGATCAATTCCTTGAGCAGCAGACTCATTCTTTCGCCCCGCCAACTCTATCCCTACCAGACAGAGTTAATAAACTGGGAACCGCCAAGGCCACTAGCAACAGCCAGAATCATCACTATCAACTGGTGAAGAAGCCGTCTGTAAAAAGGCTACCCTCGAATGTTTCTCAATCCCCTACCACGAAACGACTGGCTAAATCGCCGTCGAAAACAGAACTGTTTACAGGGATGGCCCAAACGGCCGCTGTGTTGGCTACAAACTCATCTTCTAGCAAAAGCCTGGCCAGTTTCCAGAGGCACGAGAGTGCAAGAGCAGCTGCCAGAGCTGTCGGAAACACATTTGAAAACCTTTCTTCGAAGCCAGTGGCTCGGAGCTCTCAGACCAAGCTTCGCAAAAAACCGAGCAGCAGTGGTAATCTGGATGGTAGTGGCAGGACGAGGCTTTCGAATGCAAGATCTCATCCTAATTTGAAGGCCCAGGCCTCTACCAAGGCGAGAGATGATCCGAGAAACGCACAGGCCCGTTCGTTGACACAGTATACGAAGTCGCCCTCGATGAATTCCATTTTTGATATTGACAACATGACGCTGGACTCGTCGTCGTCATCTTTCCTCGACTCGCCAATGCGTGTATCGAGGTTGAAGTCTGCGAAAATCAAGCCTTCTTCTTGCTCGATATACTCTTCTGCGACATCCGCATCTTTGCGGACCAACGTTTCGAACGTGTCGAACGGCTCTTGTACCTCCAAATCTTCCCGAGGTTCGGGGACTTTTGACCAGTATTCGCAGCTTCCGGGATCATCCGAGACCTTGGAGACTATTGTGTCAATTGACACGAACGCATCCAACGACAAGGACAATCAGCACCAGGTCAACTTTTCCGCCAACCATAGAGCCAACTACAACTACTACACTCCTTCGAATAGCCTTAAGAATTCGAGCTCTTACCCGAACCTGAGGTATCAGTCGTCATCGTCACAACCGAAGCAGCCACTTTCGTTCCCACTACATCCTCCGCATGGGGTTATAAGCTATTCACAGGGG
Source organism: Pichia sp. NRRL Y-27259 (assembly GCA_030563085.1). Taxonomy (NCBI): domain Eukaryota; kingdom Fungi; phylum Ascomycota; class Pichiomycetes; order Pichiales; family Pichiaceae; genus Pichia; species Pichia sp. NRRL Y-27259. The sequence goes on from JAKUBB010000007.1 coordinate 95,581, forward strand.
AACGCCAGGACGGGGAGCACGTTGAGCACGAAAACCGATTCGAGCACGACTAGTCCGAACTGTGCGCTTTATACGTCGACGCCGTCGCCGGTTGCCGGGTCGTCGAACATCATGTTCATGCCACCAAACCTTATCACGCCGAACATCGGCAACAACTACCTGAACCGGGCGCAGTCGACCACGTCGTCGACGGAGATGGAGTTTGCCAACTCCAGCGGGAGCCCGCTCACGCCGGTGACGAAGACGGCTATCAAGTTCGAGCAGCTCTCGACGAACTCGCCACAGTTCGGCGGGGCGCCGAAGCTATCTGTGTGGAAGACTAGTCCTGAGGGGAGGAGAGAGAGAGAGAGAGAAAGAGAGAGTGGGAAGTCTGTGTCGCTGAACGCTTTTGCGCAGTCGAGCCAGAAACAGCACATGCCCGAGCGGAAGCAGTACATGAACACAGCGAAGTTCACCAACAACTTCATTGAGGAGCCGATCAGCTACCGTAGCAACAAGCCGCAGAACCATAGCCAGAGCTGCGGCGGGGACTGCCAGGTTTCCGCCAAGAACAGCAACAGCACCTATAGCTTCAGCGTCGTGCCATCTACCGCCAACAGCCATGCCACTGCACATCACAAGCCAATTCTGACTGTTTCGACCGCCAACCCGAGATCCGCAGCCGGCGGCGCCGCCGCCGCCTCGGTGTACCCGAGCCGGATCAAGAACCTGACAGCGCCAAGCCACGCGTCGAGGAACTCCGTGCACTCTGTACACTCGAGCACGTCGACGAACTCGACGATCTCGAACCCGTCGACGCAGGACGACCGGGACGGGCGTCCGGAGGAGAGCAAGCGAAGCAGCGCCGACAGCAAGAGCGCCCGAGGCGAGAAGTCCGGCGGCGGCGGGAGCAGCAAACACAGCAAGTCCTCGAAGGACGCGGCGTTCAAGAACCTGATCACAACGTTCAATAAGAAGGAGCCCGAGTGCTACAAGCCGAAGGTGTACTCCAACATGATGCAGGGTCTGGTGGAGTTCCAGGTGAAGATGGGCAAGTCTGCCAAGAGCACCACCAGTACCAATACCAGCACCAGAAGATGAGACTCCAGCACATTCTGTAACATTAACCCCATTTGAGTCTGTCTCTGTATATCCGTCATCTTGTCTAATCTCATATAGTCCGAATAATAACCGCATCCCGTTCACTCCCCAGCACAAATCGACGCGTCGCCCGCACAGCCCTTTTCCGCACCTCCCAGTCCCAACCCAAAGCGTTTTATGCCGCAGCAGTCTCCCAAACGCCGCCACCACTACGGGCGCTCGCGCTACGCAGCACTCACGTCACGCCGATCCATGGCGCGTCGCCGACGGCAAATCCAAACGGCAGACGCCGCGGCGTCGCAGCTGGGCGGCGCTGCTGCACAACAATCCGCTCGTCGGGGCGTTGGAGGCAGAGCCAGCTAGACGGGGAGCACTTTCAGGCACACCCTGTTAAGGTTCGTCATTGTTCCTGACCGGGGCGGGTCCCCCAGGCGGCCCGTTACACGACGGACAGTGCACACACACACACGCAAGGCTCCACACACGACACACCGCACCGTGCTGCTTCTCTCTCCACGTCTCCCCTGGTCCCACCGCCGACACTATCTGCACGCACGCACGCACTGCTACACGGAGACATACATACATATACATACAGTCACACAGCCTTCCAGACTCCGATGCCACCAGTGTGAGACACCATGGCACAGACAAACGTTAACTCTGAGATCGACATCACCGGGAACCCCATGGCTAGCATGCTCATGCCCGCAAACACACACACGTCGATGGCGGCGCCTGGCGGCGCCGCCACGACACAAGAAGGCCAGGACTTTGCAGAGCAGCAACAGGCCAGTGCTGCCGCAGGAGGCTCGCTGCCCTCGGCGGTGACTGCCGCCGTGCAGCAGGGCCAGAGCACCGACTTTGTGAAGAAGCTTTTCCAGATGTTGGAGGAGAACCGGTTCAGCAGCATCGTGCGCTGGACCGACTCGGGCGACTCGTTCATGATCAGCGACACAAACGAGTTCACGAAGGAGGTCCTTCCCTGCTACTTCAAGCACAGCAACTTCTCCAGTTTTGTGAGACAGTTGAACAAGTACGACTTCCACAAGGTCAAGCTGTCCCAGGAAATTAGACAGCGATATCAGTTGGAAAACGTGTGGGAGTTCAAGCACCCGGATTTCAACCGCTTCGACAAGAGCTCCTTGGAAAACATCAAGCGTAAGGTTCCGGCAAAAAAGGAGCAGACAGATACCGTCGCAGCAGCCAATTGCGTCCCCATCACCTCCTACCGCAAACTGGAGGACCGGGTTAACTTCCTCGAAAAGGAAAACGTCTCCTTGAACACCAGCATCAACAACATGAGCGTCTCCTTGAACAAGCTGAACCAGAAGTACAACAGCCTCGTCTCCAACCTTCTCACCTCCAAGGACATTGACATGTCCTTCTCAAGGTCGATTCAGATCTTGTCCAAGGGCTTGGCGCAACTCGGGGTCCAGCTCCCCCCAATGAAGTTCCCGCACTTGGACTACCTAGCCGACACCACCGATAACCTCACCTCTCTCAATACCCACAACAGCAATTCCACCGCTAACCCGCATCCGACTGCCCACCCCACTGGCAACGGCCAGATAACAACAGGTGGTGGTGGTGGTGGTGGTAGCACCCATCTGAACAACATAAGCAATTTCAACAACCACAATGTAGCTTCTATGAATAACGTCCCTCCCACCACCGAAAACAATCAGCTGAGCGATTCCCATAATGGGTCAAACAGAAAAAGCAGCCAGAACAGCCATGCAGGAGGGAACATGATGGACGTGGAAATCAAGCAAGAGGAGGAAATCGCCGAGCCGGACTTAAAGCCAACTCCTACCAACTCAGCCTTGAACCCACAAGCCAGACTACTGAACAGACCGCAGGGATCGGCGTTGCACGTCTTGCTCGTCGAGGACGATGACGTCTGCATCCAACTATGTAGGAAGTTCCTCATGAAATACGGATGCACGGTGGTGGTTGTCACCGACGGTCTAAGTGCTATATCCGCCGTCGAGCAGGTGAAATTTGATCTAGTCTTGATGGACATCGTCATGCCCAATTTGGATGGTGCCTCGGCTACTTCGGTCATTAGGTCCTTCGATAAAGATACCCCAATCATAGCAATGACCGGTAACTACCAGAGAAACGACCTTGTAACGTATTTGAATCATGGCATGACCGACATTTTAGCAAAGCCTTTCACAAAGGACGACCTTTACATGATTCTAGAAAAGCACAAGATGGACCGAAAGTTGAACTTCACGAACAAGAGTCCCGATGACGACAGTGCCAGCGGCCATGCCCAATTGGCTCAGCCTCCCATCCACCAGCATCAGAGTTTGCCTTCATTGACATCCCAGGCACCGACACCACAAGTCCAGATACCAGCACAGCAATCTTCCACTCAACTGCCTCAAACCACGGTTGATGGCCAAACCCTGATGTTAGCTTCCCAAACCAACAGCGGCCAGAGCAATCCAGACTCGTCAAATACCCCATCTGGGAACATGACAATGAATCCTCTTTTGGAGTCTGCACAACCCTTCGACAATGGCAACAACAACGACACCAGCAGTAATAGCAACGCCAGCCGCAACAACAACAACAACAACAACAACAATAACAATAGCAATAGTAATACCGCACCTGCTACTACGGCAAATCCCAACAACATTGCTACCATCGAAAACAATGGAAATTGCAACAACAGCAACCAAAATCTCAATTCCGATACCACCAATAACAGCAACAGCAACGGCAACCCAAGCAGCAATAACAGCGAAGGTGGCAACAAAATGGCACCACTGGGGGACCAACTCGTCTCTTCTAACTTGCCATCCCTCAATGAAAGAAGAATTACACAAGCTCGGCTTGTAAAGAAGTACGGTAACAGCCTTCTCAACTCCGCATCCTCCATGTCTGCTGGACAAATGGTCCAGGAGATGGAGTTGAATGTTGCCAACATCCCAAATGTCCATGACGACCTACTAACCCCAACCCTGCTGGAATCCCCCGGTCTGACTCCAGATACAGGAATGCCAGGCGACGTGGGGGACCCGCTTTCGGCAGCAGCAGCAGTGGAGGCCGTGACGGGTGTTGCTCCTGCCGGTCACACGGACTCAATGAGTATGGGACACCAACCGCCCAGCGTCACTGCTGCCACTTCAGATTCACTGAATGCCGCAGAGATGGACATATCCGGGGTGAACGATGCAGAGTTTGGCGATATGTTCAAAAGGAGAAGAGTTATGTAAGATTACAGAAAAGAAAGTTATTGTGGAATAATTAACGTGCTTAGTCGTCTATGTACCTATGTGTATAAATATATATGAATATTCGTCAATGTATGAATGTGTGAACGTACTGATATATTTCACTCTCTAATGACAGTAATGATTCGACGTTGTTAACAGCATACAGCACAGAACACACCCGTGCACGCGCTCTCCCCATATTTTTTAAATTGGTCGTGATAGCGAGGTAAAGAAAGGAAGAGACAGATTTGAAAAATCACGATTGTGATGACTCTGAGAGGAACCAACAGCATCGTCTCGGGAAAGCTAAATAGAAAGGTCCTCCAAGCAAAGGCTTTGTTTCCGGTTCTAGGCGAAAAGCAAGAAAATCATACACAGAATAAACACCAACCATGTTTGGAATTTCTAGAAGAGCAATAGGCCACGGGTTCTCACGTGCTGTACACAGATACTCACACACACTGGCACTTTTGGAGACTTCGGGCTCCAAGATCACACCAAGCTCGTTGTCTGCACTCACAGCAGCCAAGGAAATCAAAAAGCCAATTACTGCATTATTGCTTGGTCCAGATGCTGCAGGTGCAGCCCCAAGCGTCGCAGAGCTCGAAGGGGTTGAAAAAGTCTTAGTTCAATCGGATGCACGTTACGAACACTATCTACCAGAACAAGTTGCACCATTAGTCGTTTCGTTAATAAAGGGTGAAAATGATAAGATCAAGGACGTCTCATCTTTTGTTGTTGCAGCAAGTGCAATGGGTAAAGGTGTTATTCCAAGAGCTGCTGCTGTCCTCGACGTCCAGCCAATATCCGATATTACCAAGGTTATTGATTCAAACACGTTTGTGAGACCAACTTACGCTGGTAACGCTATATTAACGGTGAAAACCACCGATAAGATAGTGATGACATCTGTACGTGGCTCTGCCTTTCCTGCCACTGAGGCCAAGTCTGGCTCCGCTGCTCCTATCGAAGAAATAGCACCTGTCGATTCCGATTGTAAGACTACCTGGGTCAGTGAACAATTGATGAAAAGTGATAAACCGGATTTATCATCTGCCAAGATCGTCGTCAGTGGTGGACGTGCCTTGAAGGATAAGGAACATTTCGACAGCCTGTTGAATCCACTTGCAACTAAGCTTGGTGCTGCCATCGGTGCCTCCCGTGCTGCCGTTGATGACGGATACTGTGATAATTCACTACAAGTCGGGCAGACCGGTAAGATCATTGCACCAGATCTCTACATTGCCATTGGTATCAGCGGGGCCATCCAGCACTTGGCCGGTATGAAGGATTCCAAGGTCATTGTTGCCATCAACAAGGACGAAGAATCCCCAATTTTCAAAATCGCAGACGTCGGTCTGGTTGGGGATCTGTTTACCATTGTTCCCGAACTTACCGAAAAGTTATGATTGATGGTATGACACACTAGTTATATTTATATACATGCATACATAGAAATGAGTAGTTTACGCTATGGGTATATACATGTTTACATTGAATCTGAGCATGAAAAGTTTTACCATCTTCCCTCCCCCCACTGCTTTGATCCCCCTTCGCCTCCTAGTTGCCCCTTCAAAGGCCTTCTTTTACTTTTTTCCTTTTTCTTTCTCTATTCTTTTCTTTTAGTATTTGCCAGTGTTACATTCTGTTTGTAGTTGGTAGTAGGATATAGTATCTCACATTTGCTTAGAAATATAAATCTAGTAAAATAGTCCCCAGTCCGCTAACTCGTAAAGAAATATGTCAGAATCTAAAAACACCGTAAAACCATGGTCAAGAGCTGACGAAATGGAACAGCAACAATGGGTTGCTACTAAGTACGAGCAAAGACCGGCGTTAGCTGCATTGACAGGGATGATTGCCTCAAGCCCAATTCCAAAGATCTTTGCGTCCAATGCTGTTCCTTTCCTGATGTGGAGGGAGCAGGGCCAAGAGAGGAAAGTGGAAAGCAGAAAGGTTCCCGAAAACTAGTTAGCCACAACTATCTTCTTATTTTTTCACCTGTGAAGGTTTGATAACATCTATAGATAACATCTATAGCTTTGGTTTTGTAAGTAAGATGAATACAAATATACGATACAAACAAAGAGTAAGGGGGAAAAGAAACTTGTCTTTGTGCGTTTTCTATTGTTTTCTAAAAACGTCGTGATTTTATTGTTACGATAAACAGTAGCATAATACAGTTTTTATATATGTCGAGTATAAAGAGGATTGAGAAATATCTCTAGAGTCTAGTTTTTTGCTCGATCATGGAACACTGAATAGGGAGAAGTTTCTGACAATGTTAGGACCATATTCGTCATAGTCTCTCTTTGTGTGACAGTAACTCTTGAATTCGGAGGTCTGGGCCATCAAAGAACCGCCGAACCAAACAGCATTTCTCTGTCTCTTATGTGATATGACTTGCACTTGGACACCACTTGACTTGGCGCCACTCAATCTTTCACTTGCTTCGACTCTTTCGTTCACCATTGTCTTCAAGTCTCTCTGCAAACGTCTGCCAAAGTCCTTAAACATTGTTGAACCTCCACTTAGGACGATGTTTTTATAAAGGTTTTTACGCACATCGATCGGAGATGCTTGGATGACCTGGTCGACAATGACAGGCAATGGGGTGAGGAAGTCGCTGGAGCATATCTCCGGGTTGAAGAATATCTCTGGTGCCAAGAATCTTTCGTAACCGACGTCGACCTCGATTTTCTTGTGGGACACCGTGTCGATGACGTACTTGGCAAACATTTCTGGGTCATTATCGTATTTTCTGAACTCCTTGACGATGTCGGGACACACGTAGCAGAACTTCTGCTTAATCTGCTCTGCTGTACGTAAAGACGAGTCTGCTTCGCCACGTTCTCTGAGCATTGTTTGGATGAAGCTTGTGATGTCTCTACCTGCAATCGGGATGTTTTTGATTGCACTACCAATGACATAACCTTCGGCGACAGGTATGACATGGGTGACACCGTCACCGGAGTCGATGACCGTACCGGTCAACGATCTGTCGACGACCTTGCTGCTAGTCCAGGAGGCGGCCAAGGCCAACACGGCCTGGACGGCGATGTAGAGACCTGCGCAGTTGAAACTCTCAAACATGATTTCGGCGGTGTTTTCTCTGTTTTCGGGTGGGTTGAGCGGAGGCTCCGTCAAGAGGAAGTAGTGGTCCTCCGGCTCGCACTTCAAGTACTTGAAGATGGACGTTTCCCAGAACCGCTCCATCTGATCCCAATTCTCAATCTGCCCGTGTCTGATAGGATAGCTCAACGAGTACGAGGGACCCTTGGCGGCCTCAAGCGCATAGTCGCCGATGTAGAAATCCAAGTCGGCCATGTCTCTGTTTCCGTGGATCGAGTTCGACTTGGAGCCGGCACCTGTGCCTCCACCGATCGAGCCGGCCCCTCCGGCCCCTGCGCCGGACCCGGACGACAAGAAGGACGGCTTCGAAGGCGCCATGGGCTTCGATCCTCCCGTGGAGAGGTTCCGCGTGGCAATTGCAGTCGGGAACACCCAGGATGGCGAGTCGTTACCGGCGAACCCCAACTTGGTGAACCCGGTACCATTATCCATCACTACAGCAGGTGTGTTTATGCTGGACATTGTGACTGTATGGACGTGTTTGTGTTTGTAGAGCTGTGTGTGGCTGGCGTGTAGTATGTGCTGTGCCAATTGCGCCCGTGCTTCTTGTCTCTGGCCCAAGCCGCCAGCCAGCCAGCAGCCTCTTCTTTGGCTCTCTACTCCTTCAACGGTACCTCTCCTGCTCACCTCAGCAATACAGAGGAAGAACCACCACTTCCTCGCTTTCTTCCCCTTCGGGCAGCGCGACAGCAAAAAGTGTCACGTTGCGACATCAATATATGTGGCAACGAAATTTCATCAGAAAATCCCTTTTTGCGCCGATCGACGCAAAACGTCGATCGGCGCAGTTTTTGTCTTTTTCTTCGGACGTCTGTCGTGCCGGCGAGACCGGGCGTCTGTGGCCGGGGAAAGGCCAGGAACCACCAACAGGGCCCCGAGGCGAGGATTTCGCCTTTCCGGGGGGCTCCCGCCCTTCGGTTGGCTGGTTGGCAGGCCAGAGCCGGGGAATAGCCGCCCAGATGGGGGGTTGGCTGTCGTTCTGCTGGTGCTGGATTTGTCTCTCTGGCAGAAGAGGAACAATAGGGCCCGCAGCAACAGCACGAGCAAGAGAGACAGCCTTTATTCTTGTCCAGACACAGGTGCACACAAAACCAGATACAAAGACACAAAGACACACACACACACACATAATGTCATCCCAATTAGAACAGTTGAAGGCCACAGGTACCGTTGTCGTTGCCGACACTGGTGACTTCGAGTCCATTGCCAGATTCACGCCTCAAGACGCCACAACCAACCCTTCGTTGATCTTGGCGGCCACCAAGCAGGCCCAATACGCCAAGTTGATTGACGTCGCCATCGACTACGCCAAGTCCAAGTCCAGCAAGCCAGAGGAACAGGCCTCCCTTGCACTCGACAGACTGTTGGTGGAGTTCGGTAAGGAAATCTTGAAGATCGTTCCCGGCAGAGTCTCCACGGAGGTCGACGCCAGACTCTCCTTCAACACCGAGGCCACCATCAAGAAAGCCTTGGAGATCATTGACTTGTACAAGGCCCAAGGCATATCCAAGGAGAGAGTCTTGATCAAGATCGCCTCTACCTGGGAAGGTATCCAGGCTGCCAAGGAATTGGAGGAGAAGCACGGCATCCACTGCAACTTGACCCTCTTGTTCACCTTTGTCCAGGCCGTCGCTTGTGCGGAAGCCAAGGTCACCTTGATCTCCCCCTTCGTCGGCAGAATCTTGGACTGGTACAAGGCCAAGACCGGCGAGTCATACACCTCCGAAACCGACCCGGGTGTCTTGTCCGTCAGACAGATCTTCAACTACTACAAGAAGTACGGCTACGACACCATTGTCATGGGCGCCTCCTTCAGAAACACCGGTGAGATTGCCGCCCTGGCCGGCTGCGACTACTTGACCATCTCCCCTAAGTTGTTGGAGGAGCTCACCAACTCTAAGGACTCCTTGCCTCAGGTCTTGGACGCCGCAAAGGCAAAGAACTTGGACATCGAGAAGGTCTCCTACATCGACAACGAGCCGGAGTTCAGATTCCTTTTGAACGACGATGCCATGGGTACCGAGAAGTTGGCTGAAGGTATCAGAAAGTTTGCTGCCGACTGTGTGACCCTCTACGACGAGTTGTTGAAGAGAGTCTCTGCCTGATTCTGCCCCTTGTTGACGTACTTTTTCTCTCTTCTCTTCTCCTCCCTTCCCCGTTTTCTTTTTTCTGTTGAATGAATTTTATGAACGAAGTAACAGCATCAGGTTTATGAATATATATCTATCTATCTATCTAATACACTCATAACGAACCAACCTCTTCCTTCTTTCCCCATCTCCTTGTTGTACAAACCGTGCAGCACCTCGAAGTGACAAATCGCGATACGTCTCCAACTGGGCGAGCCGATGCTGGATTTGCATGCACTATCAGCCAAATCTCATCCTCATGAAACTGAGGTATTATCACAAACCCCTGCAGCCAAACCAGGAGCCCCTTATATACCACACCCTACAAACACACACACACACACACATCTATAGACCTCACACGACCACCTTGACCAGAACAAATATGTCGCAATCCCAACAGCTCAACGCTATTGGGTTGCCAACAGGTACGTCCGTTGAGATGCAGAACTTCACCTTGGACCAGATCTTCCAGGAGTTGAAGTCCAATGATGAGATTCGCCGTCTGAAGGCCGCCAAGAACTTGCGTGTCCACTTTATCTCCATCTCAAGAGACTCCACGTCCACGGAACAGATGACCGTCTACAATAACTACATCAACAAGAAGATCTTTGACCTCACAAATTCTTCCAAAACAAACGAGCAGTTGGGCGGCATAGACGCCATCAACTCGTTGATCGAACTTCTCTCTCGTTCGTCAGAAGAGTCTCAGCTTTCTCAATTGGCCTCCTCCAATAACCTAGCCGGTAACACATCATCGAATTCCACCTCAGCGGAGGAGAACTCGAATATGATCACTCGTTATGCAAATTACTTAAGGAGGTTACTATCCTCAAACGATATCAACGTGATGAGGGCAGCAACAGCTACAATTGGGAAACTCGCCATTCCAGGAGTATCAACAACAGCAGACTTTGTTGAATTCGAAGTCAAAAGATCCTTGGACTGGTTGATCACAGAGAAAATAGAAGGTAAGCGACATGCGGCCATCTTGATTATCTCTTCTTTGGCAGAAAACTCCCCAGCTTTGCTATACCAGTACGTGAAACAGATATTTAACAACATATGGATCGGACTGAGAGACCCGAAATCAAGCATCAGAGAGGACTCCGCAGTGTGTTTGCGCCACTGTTTGGATATAGTTTATGAAAGAGATAACGATTTGCGTAATTATTGGTTCTCAAAACTATACAATGAGGCTTTCAGTGTCTTCAAAGCCGCTGGATTCGAAGCTATTGGATCAGATGGGAAAAATGGATTAAGTAGCAATGGACATGGCCATGGACACAGCAGCAATAGCAGCAGTAACAACAACATAAACAACAACAGCAACAACAACGCAAACAATGGTAACGGCATCAGCAGTGTAGGAAATAACAACAGCAGTAATATGAACAATAACTCCAGCTTGTCAGCTGCCCAAAATTCACAGATTTTGAATAGTCCTCCGGAGTTCATACATGGCTCTCTATTATGTTTCCGAGAACTAGTCAACCAAGGCACATCCGTTCTAGGATCAAAAATAGACGAAATCTACGAGACTATCATGAGAGTGAAAGATTATAGATCGGTAGATGTACGTCGGGAAGTTACTGCCATCATTCCCCAAATGGCTAGATATGATAAAATAAAATTCGTCGACAGATATATGCATCGTGTCCTATTGTACTATATTTCTCAGCTTAAAGTGGGGAAAGATAAGGTTATGATTCTCCTGAGTATCGGTGATATCGCAGCTGAAGCTAAGAATAATATGGTGAACTATCTCAATGGTATCGTTCTGGAGAGCGTTCGTGATGGGCTCTCCCAGAGTTCTATAAAAGTTCAGCGGGAATTGTCACCTGCTTGTTGCTATTGTCTTGCTAAATTGGTACTGGCTTTAGGACCTCCAATGACAAAATTCATCAATGGGTATCAGATCCTCAGATTGCTACTGAAGTCTCCTATAAATGATAACGTTTTGAGCGTTCTCAAAATTTTCAGCAAGCATTTACCTTCACTAGAACCTATTATTAACGACAGATTGATCAATAATGTCAGTTGCTGTTTATCCGGTTACGAGTTTCGTCATCCTGGATCTCCCGACTTTGAAAGATTGTTCGACCCAGACTTAGCATATAACTATAGATACGACATGTTACTAAAAGAGGGTGATGCGTTTAACCAGAACACAATAAAGAAGTTACCTCATTTAGCAGACATTCCTGCCTCCAAAGATTTTGAAGATCCTGACGTAACAATAATATTGCAGGGCTTGAAAACCTTGAGATGTTTTGCTTTCAAGAATTATGACCTAACCGAATTCGTCCAGTATGCGATAACGCACTATATCTCACATCAAAACCCAGAAATAAGATTACAAGCTTCCATTACATGTGCAGAACTCTACAGAAGAAGCAGTATCTGCTATGAAAGAAGTGCACATTCACTGAAAAGTGTCGACTTTGTTCTAGAGAAATTACTCACCACATGTATAACCGACCCGGTTGCAGAAATAAGACTAGAAGTTATCAAAAGCTTGGACGCTAAATTTGATCCACATCTTTCACAAGCCGAAAATGTTAAGCTTTTATTTATGACACTTAATGATGAGGATTTTGAGATCCGGAAACAAAGTTACAGAGTGGTCGGACGTCTTAATTTCTTTAATCCAGCATTTATTGTGCCCCCTCTAAGAAAAATCTTAATACAACTTATCACCAATTTAGAATATGGTAGCCACACTACTAGGATAAAAGAAGAATCAAATGTACTTTTAGGGATCTTAATTTCCTCCACTGATGACCTCACCAAGTCCTACAACAAGCAAATTATGAACGCTTTGCTTCCTCAAGCAGCAGATATCTCACCAGTTGTTTCAGCATCTGCTATTACCACTATAGGATGTTTAGCAGATGTTAGCTGTGAAGACATAATGCCGTTTGTACCTCAAATTATGCCAATATTGATTGATTCGTTCCAGGAGCAAAATTCAGGAATTAAAAGAGATGCGTCACTTAAAACGTTGGGCCAGATCGCAGGTTCAGCAGGTTATGTAATACAACCACTTTTGGATTATCCTCAGCTTTTGGGATTATTGGTCAACATTCTCCGGTCTGAATCTTCACCCTTAGTCAGGAGAGATACAATTCGATTACTAGGTATTTTGGGTGCATTAGATCCTTATAAACATAGAGAAGTCGAAAGAAAAGGACATGATGCAGAAACTGTTGCAAGACAAAATGCACCTCCTATAGATATGGAACTTTTGATGAAGGGCAAGTCTCCAACTAACGATGATTACTTCCCTACAGTTGTTATTAGAACGTTGATAAAGATTTTGAAAGACAATTCTTTAGCTGCACAACATTTGGCAGTTACCCAAACTATCATGAACATTTTCAGTGGCTTAGGAATGAAATGTGTCCCATTTTTGGATCAGGTTATTCCAGCTTTTGAAATAGTAATGCACAATTGTCCAATATCAATGTTGAACACGTACTTCCAGCAATTGTGTGATTTGATTGATATTGTCAAGTTAAATATTCGCTCTTATTTGCCACAAATATTCAAATTGATTCAAGAATTCTTCCCTAATGTCAAATTGCAAGGGAAAGTGATTTGCGTCATTGAAAGAGTCTCTAAAGCTCTAGAAGATGAATTCAAGCTGTACATGTTAGATTTAGTAAACATCTTTTTGAATGTTTTAGAAAAAGATTTATCTCCGGGGAACATGTCCACTTTGAGAGTTCTGAAAGCTTTTGTGATATTTGGAAGTAACTTAGAACCTTACATTTACATGATAATCCCGTCATTGATCAAATTATTCGAGTATGCTTCAGTTAATGTCAGAAAGGCTGCGATCGAGTGTGTCGGCAGACTTTCTCGTAGTATTCCACTGAATGACTACGCATCAGAAATTATACAACCATTATTGAGACTATTGAGTACATATGGTGGAACAGGTTTGCGTACAGTTGCAATGACCACAATCTGCTCATTGCTATTGCAAATGGGTTCTGATTTTAAAGTCTTCATTCCTGTTGTTTCATCCGTCTTGATTAAAAGCAAGTTACAATTTCCATTGTATGATCAATTTGTGGATAGGTTGAATAAGGGTAGACAGTTACCATCAGGTGTCGTTCTTTATCCAGACCTAGAGACTACAACTTCTGAGAATACACAGGCCGCACAGCCTCAGAAGAAATTATCTGTGAACCCTCAAACGCTACGTTTAGTATGGGATTGTAGCTCAAAAAGGACAAGGGAAGACTGGCAAGAATGGATGAGGAAATTAAGCATTGCCTTATTAAAAGAATCGCCTTCACAAGCACTCCGTGCATGTAGTACATTGGCATCCGTTTATCCGCAACTAGCGAAGGATTTATTCAATTGTGCATTTGCCAGTTGCTGGAATGAATTGCACATTCAATACCAGGGGGAGCTTGCTCAAGCATTATGCATTGCGCTTTCATCTGTCAACAGTTCTCCCGAGATTCATCAAGCCTTGTTGAACTTAACTGAATTTCTGGAGCATGATGAAAAATCACTACCAATCAGAATACAAACATTAGGTCAATATGCGCAAAGAAGTCATGCATATGCCAAAGCTCTACATTATAAGGAACTTGAGTTCATTCAAGAGCCATCAATCCCAACCATTGAGTCATTAATCAGTATCAACAATCAACTTCAACAATCCGATGCCGCTATTGGTATCTTGAAGTATGCTCAGGAGCATCATGGATTACAGTTGAAGGAAACCTGGTATGAAAAATTACAACGTTGGGATGACGCATTGCATGCATATAATGAAAGAGAAAAAGAGGAACCTAATTCAACTGAAATTACAATGGGTAAAATGCGTTGTTTACATGCACTTGGTGAATGGGAGACATTGAGTATGTTAGCAAGAGAAAAGTGGGATACTAGTAGCGCTGATATCAAACGGTCAATTGCGCCACTTGCTGCTGCTGCCGCTTGGGGACTACGACAATGGGAAAGAATGGACACATATATTGCTGTCATGAAGAAAGATTCCCCAGACAAGGCTTTTTTCAATGCAATTTTATCATTACACAATAACAATTTTGATGAAGCTTCATTGCAGATCAATAAGGCCCGTGATTTGCTTGCGACAGAGGTCACTGCATTAGTGAGTGAATCTTATAACCGTGCTTATGGTGTTGTTGTACGTGTTCAAATGTTAGCAGAGTTGGAAGAAATTATCAAATACAAATGCTTGCCTCAAGGAAGTGACAAGCGTATTCATATTATTGACACCTGGAACAAGAGATTATTGGGTTGTCAGAAGAATGTTGACATCTGGCAAAGAATGTTGAAGGCCCGTGCTTTAGTGGTCAAGCCAAAGCAAGATATGGAAATTTGGATCAAGTTTGCAAACTTGTGTCGTAAAAGTGGAAGATTAAGATTGGCCGAAAAATCGTTGAATTCTTTATTAGATGAAGGATCTGCTGGTAAACCTGGAAACAAGGCTTCACCACATGTTGTCTATGCACAGTTGAAGTATATGTGGTCCAGAGGACAAAAGGCTGAGGCATTGAACCATTTAGTTGATTTTACTTCGAAACTTTCACGTGATCTTGGCCTCAATGAAAATGAGGCAATCACTCAACCTTTACCAACCAATATTCCTGGTATCACTGACGATATTGAGAAGTTTACCAAGTTGTTGGCAAGATGTTACTTGAAGCAGGGTGAGTGGAAAATAGCCATGGATGATACATGGATAGAGAAGGAAGCGCCAAGTATTTTGGGTTCATTTTTGTTGGCCACGCATTTCGATCCGAAATGGTACAAGGCATGGCATAACTGGGCTTTGGCTAATTTTGAGGTCATATCACCACAATCAAAGCATCGTCAAAACTATATAGTTAATGGCAATAATAATGGCAATGGTAGTGGGAATGGCAATGGAACCTCAGATAACAATGGGGGTGACAACAAGGTAGATATTCAGCACCAAAATATCAATATGAATATGATCTTAAGATACGTTGTTCCAGCCGTGAAAGGTTTTTTCCACTCGATTGCGTTATCTTTCTCTAATCCTCTTCAGGATACTCTCAGATTGCTAACATTATGGCTTGACTTTGGTGGCGTTGAGGAGGTTGCTACTGCAATGCAGGAGGGTCTTCAGATGGTTAAGGTGGATACATGGTTAGATGTCATTCCACAGTTAATTTCACATATTCATCAACCAGATCCTGTTGTTAGCCATTCGTTGTTGGGTCTTTTGTCAGATCTAGGCCGTGCACATCCACAAGCGTTGGTTTATCCTTTAACTGTTGCCATCAAGTCCGAGAGTGTATCTAGACAGAAGGCCGCATTGACGATTATTGATAAAATGCGGGCCCATTCATCGGTTCTAGTTGACCAGGCCGATATGGTGAGTAATGAGTTAATAAGGGTTTCTGTTTTATGGCATGAGATGTGGTACGAAGCTTTAGAAGATGCTTCTCGAGCCTACTTCAATGAGCATGATGTTGAGAAGATGTTTTCGATTTTAGATCCATTGAATGAGCTGATTCAAAAGGGCCCGCAAACGATCCGTGAAATATCATTCACCAATGCCTTCGGTAAGGATTTGAATGATGCCCATGGTTGGTTACATCAGTTCAAGCGAACCAAGGATGTGACATATATCACACAAGCATGGGATCTATATTACACGATTTTCAGAAGGATTTCCAAGCAGTTACCATTGTTGCAAAATTTGGACTTGCAGCATGTGTCACCTAAACTATTGAATGCGCACGACTTGGAGTTGGCTGTTCCTGGTACATATGAAGCCGGCAAGGAAGTTATCCGAATCATGAAGTTTGATCCTATTTTCATTGTCATCACTTCCAAGCAAAGGCCACGTAAGCTCCATATCCACGGCAGTGATGGTAAAACATATACCTTTGTGCTTAAGGCGCATGAGGATATCAGACAAGACAGTTTGGTCATGCAGTTATTTGGTTTGGTTAACACACTTTTGGCTAATGATCCTGAATGTTTCAAGAGACATGTTGATATCCAGAAGTATGCCGCCATACCTCTTTCGCCGTCATCTGGATTATTGGGATGGGTTCCGAACTCGGACACGTTCCATGTATTGATCAAGGAATACAGAGATCCGAGAAAGATTTATTTGGACGTGGAGCACCGAGTGATGTTACAGATGTCGCCTGATTATGATAATTTGACGTTATTAGAGAAAGTGGAGGTTTTCACGTATGCGCTTGACATTACGCGAGGACAGGATCTGTACAAGGTTTTATGGTTCAAGTCGAAGTCGTCGGAGTCATGGTTGGACAGACGTACAACTTATACGAGGTCGTTGGCCGTTATGTCGATGGTCGGGTACATCTTGGGGTTAGGGGACAGACATCCGTCTAACTTGATGATGGACCGGATCACCGGGAAGGTTGTGCACATTGATTTTGGAGACTGTTTTGAGGCTGCCATTATGCGTGACAAGTATCCTGAGAAGGTTCCCTTCAGACTCACACGGATGCTTAGTTATGCAATGGAGGTGAGTGGCATAGAAGGTTCGTTCCGGATCACGAGCGAGAACGTGATGAAGGTTCTCCGTGACAACAAGGACTCGTTGATGGCTATTTTGGAGGCGTTTGCGTACGACCCGTTGATTAACTGGGGGTTCGACTTCCCGATCCAGCGGGTGATTGAGCAGGCCGGGCTTCCGATCAAGTTGCAGGAGGGGAACTACGTGGAGCTTTTGCGGAACGGACAGATCACCGAGGAGGAGGCGGCGGTGATGGCGATGCGTTACAAGGCTGGGGTGAGGGACGCCCGTGCGGCGTGTGTGTTGAAGCGGATCAACGACAAGTTGACGGGCAACGACTTCAAGCGGTTCAAGGGGTTGGACGTGCCGACGCAGGTGGACAAGCTCATCCAGCAGGCGACGAGCGTGGAGAACCTCTGCCAGCACTACATAGGCTGGTGTGCGTTCTGGTGAGATGTTGACGGCCGTATATATACATATAGTGCTATAGAGCAGATTATTATAAGCTTAGAGGCAAGTCGTCGTAAAAGCGGGTCCATTTGAGGATGGTTGGGTGCTGTGCTGGGTCTGCGAGGTCCAACTCCGAGTCGAAGTGCTCCGAGCTCAACACCTTGTCGATGCGGAGCTCTTTCAGGGCGGCGTCTCTTGTCTGGAGGCTGATCTGGCTGTTCGAGGCTCTCCAGACAGTTTCTGCGACGAGCTGTCCGACGAGGCCGCCGAGCTGGGCGCCCAGCGGGTACCCTGTGTCGAAGCCGGTCTGCAGGCCGACTTCGCCACCCTTGGTGAGGCCGTCCAAGTAGCCTCTGTTCTCGTGGCGGCGTTTGAGGGCTGCCACGTCACGAGAGACTTCCTCCGTCATTGACGGATCTGGCGACGACGACCCCCATACGTCGGAGTCGTCGTTGCCGTTGTCCGAGCTGTCCCCGCTCGGGGCAGATGCTATCGCCATCTTGGTGCTTCCGTTTTGCTTGCACACACACGTGTCTGGCGAACAGCTGGGCATGCCGGATGCTCTGCTGCTGCTCTTGTGCCTGCTCTCGTGTCTGCCTGGTCTTCTATGGCCGTCGGGCCGTCAATTAGTCAGTGGGCCGTCGCCCTTTTCTCGCTGCCGCTTTTTTTGCGTGCGGGCCGAGGAGGAGAGAAGGCACTGGGACAAGGCAGCAGGGAAGAACAGGAGAAGAAGAAGAGGGCTGTTGCCAGGCTGTTGGCACAAAATCTACAACCTCCGAAACCCTCCACAACCTCCACAACCAGACATGTCACACCAGGATATTGTGACGCAGGTGAGCCCAGGCGAGACCGGGTTTACGCAGGCGCAGGACGAGATTATGGACGACTACAACACGGAGATCAAGATGAACATGCGGGGCCACATGTTCACGATCACGCGGGACGACTTGATGGCGTTGCCCGAGTCGATTCTCCTCTGCTTGTTCCCGAACGGGATCTTTGTCGGCATGGACGGGAACGTGATCACGAACTTGACGGAGGACGACATTGTGTACGTGAACTTTGCGCCCGAGTGTTTCCAGTACATCTGCCGAATATTCGACACGGCGGTGAGGGACTTGCATGTGCTGAGCCAGCTGCAGCAACAGCAGTACTACGACATTAACGACCCGAACATTCTCAACGACAGGCCCTCGATCATCGTCTTGCGGGAGGACCTCGACTACTACTGCATCCCGCCTGTGAAGAACCTCGGCGTCGAGCAGATGCGCCACATCAAGTACGTTGTCGGACACAAGCTCCTCGAGCACCAGAAGATCTTCGAGGGCTTGGGTTTTGTCGCCGGCAAGCAACTGCGTCCGGCGGAGCAGCACTTGATGGACATGCTCTGCAGCTCCGGCTTCGCCCACGACGGCGAGTGGGGCCACCGCTCGCTCGAGCCGGGCAAGACCGTGATCTTCTCCTTGACGCTGGCACGTCTCAACAACGGCACGACCGGTAGCACCACGGGCACTGCCGCCGGCACCCCGACGGACTCGCCGCAGCTTGCTCCCACGTCGTCCAACGCCTCGCTTCTCAGCGAGAAGGACGATAGGGAGCGGGGCCGCAACAAGGACAAGCGCAAGTCCCGGCTCAGCACGTTGGCCCACTCCCTCTCCCGGGCCGGCTCCAAGGTGAGACAGAAGGCCAACCCGAACAATACGAAGCTCCTCCTCTTCTGGCGCAAGCCCGCCCGTAAGTGCTGGTGGACAGATAACATTGTCACCGTCGACATCGGCGACCTTGGTCTCCACGACGCCCAGGGCAAGCCCATGCAGCATACCCGCATCAAGGTCCACATCCGCCGTGTCTGGACCCTCGAGCTCTCCATCATCGGCTTGCAATAACCTCCTGCGTCTCTATATCTCTATATCTCTCTATCTATCTATCTATCTAACCCGTCCAGTATGCGGAACCGCTTTCCGACGTTACGCCCGCACCCTTCGGGCTCTTGCCGCTTTCGGCCGCCCCGGGAGATAAGGCAGAACTAGAAAAGGCAGCCGGCCCGTCTCTTCTGCTGCCATGGGGGAGGGAGAAGAAAAGAAAAAGGGCAGAAGACATCAGCAGAACAGACACGAACCATGACGCTGCAGCAGGCTTCCTACGTGATCGGATGGGTGTATGTCGTCGGGTGGGGGGTCGCCAATTACCCGACGGTGATCAGCAACGCCCAGCTCGGGTCGGTGCAGGGCATCTCGATCGACTACATGTACTTCAACATGATGGGCTTCATCCTCTACACGCTCTACACGGGGATGATGTGGGGCTCGCCCGTCGTGAAGCGAGAGTTCTTCGACGAGAACGGCGAGTGGCCCTTGATTCGTCTCAATGACCTCGTGTTCGGGCTGCACAATCTTTTCACCAACTCGCTCATTCTCTCGCAGGCATACTGCTGGGGGTTCCGCAAGAACGACAACCAACGGCTCAGCAGCACGGCGAAGATTATTCTTGCCACAGTAGTGACGTATGTCGTCGGCGCCTCCCTCTACATCTACCGCACGCAGGGACTCGAGCCCGTCACCGGGTGCTTCAATTGGATGCACCTCTTCACCTCGCTCGGCCTCGTCAAGATCGGCATGAGCGTCTGCAAAAATATCCCTCAGATCCTGTACAACTACCACCGCAAGTCCACCCACGGCTGGCCCATCCTCATGATCTGGCTCGACTTCGGCGGCGCCTTCCTCTCGTTCGTGCAGCTCCTCCTCGACGCTTGGCTCGTCGACGACCTCTGGGCCATCTTCGACAACAAGCCAAAGCTCTTTCTCGCCATCCAAGTCTTCATCGCAGACTTCATCTTTTTCTTCCAGCACTACTACCTCTACTACGACGCAGACGTCTCCCAGTACGGGCCCTTCAAGGCCGACCACCTGTCCGGCTACGCGTCCATCGTCGAGGTCGACGAGGATTTTGTCATCCAACACGCCCATGACCACGACCATCCGGTCAACGTCGAGTGCCACACCAGCCCGACAAACAAGGACGAGATGCTCAGACTCCTTACATAGCCCCGCTCTGCGCCCGCCGCTCTGTGCCCCCCCTCCTTGTCTCTTTCGCACTTATCTAACCTAAACTATTCTATTCTGTTTCCCTCGACTGCACTTCTGTGCATCACCTGTCTCTTTTGCAAGACATGTTTTCTTATAGGACATGTACTTTTCTAACAGACATAAAATTACTTTTTACGGCAATTTCTCAAATTCATGAAGTCACGTGGAGACGCGCAACTCTCAAAATACCCTTTTAGGCAGTTCTGCCCTCTTTTCCTCTTACTCTTGCTCTCTCCGTCTCTCTACACCGTCTGTCAGCTTCACTGTGATGACGACTGGAGAGACGGCCCAGCCGCCGCCAACGGCCGCCGTAGACACCGCCGAGGGAGTGCTGAACTGTGGAGTCTGCCCCGTAATCCGTTTCCGACAGAGATTGCGACAGCAAAGTGTTCAATTCCGTCACTTCCTCCATTTCTTCCTGTCACCACCACCACCTCCGGCCAAATGTACTCGCTAGCTGCCAAACGCTTCTTGCACGCTTCCGCCAAGAACAGCATCATGTCCTACAAGTTGAACCCCGCAGCAACGGTCACCGACAACGGAATCCTCTCTGCGGTGGGGAACACCCCGCTGATCAAGCTGAAAAGACTCTCGGAGCTCACCGAGAGAAACATCTACGGCAAGGCCGAGTGGATGAACCCCGGCGGGTCCGTCAAAGATCGGGCTGCACTCTTCTTCATCGAGATGGCTGAACAGAGAGGCCAGATCAAGGCCGGCGGCACCATTGTTGAGGGCACGGCCGGTAACACCGGTATCGGGCTTGCCCATATCTGCCGGGCCAAGGGCTACAAATGTGTAATCTACATGCCAAACACACAGAGTCCTTCCAAGATGGAGACGTTGCGTTTGCTCGGTGCAGAGGTCCACCCGGTGCCCGTCGTCCCCTTCGATAACCCAGAGAACTTCAACCACCAGGCCAGAAGACATGCAGAGAGCCTTGAAAACGCATACTGGACGAACCAGTTTGACAACCTCGACAACAGACAGGCTCACATCGAGTCCACCGGCCCGGAGATTTGGGCACAGTTGAACGGGAAGGTCGACGCATTCACCTGCTCCTCCGGCTCCGGCGGCACCTGGTCCGGCGTCACCAGATACCTGAAAACAGTCAACCCAAGCTTCAAGTCGTACATCACCGAACCTCCGGGATCCTGTCTATACTCGTACGTCAAGACCAAGGGTAAGAGCTTGGAAAGAGAAGGCGGCTCTTTCACCGAAGGTATTGGCCAGGGTCGTGTCACTAATAACGTTGCCCAAGACATTGCACTCGCGGACGACGCCTTCTTGATCCCAGACTCAGAAACCATCGTCATGCTGTACCGTTTGATCGACGAAGAAGGAATCTTCGTTGGAGGTACTGCTGCGTTAAACGTTATCGGTGCCGTCAAGGCCGCTGAATTGTCACCTAAGGGCTCCAACGTCGTCACCATCCTTGCAGACTCCGCCCACAAGTATGCAAACAAGATCTTCTCCAAGAAATTCCTCAAGGAAAAGAACTTGTACGACGCTCTCCCAGAACACTTGAAAAAATATGCTAGCTTGGAATAAAATAATCAACTGTTATAAACCTATATATAGTTCTATGAAGGAAAAGAAAAAAAATTATGAATTCATGAATAAATGCTATCCATATATGCAATCAAAAGTGGTAAAAAAACCCATAAAAAAACTCTATAAATTACTGTAATGTAAACCCTTCACTCTCACTAATTGCCATATCCAACTTTTGCCTTAACATGTCCAAAGACTGGTACTCCCACAAACAGATTTCGTTAAAGCACGTATGCGAAATAGGTAATCTTTGACTGAACCCCTCATCGTCCTCAATCAACTTGGTAACCTTGAAATGTAGCATCGCCAACCCCGTGGCTGGAATTCGATCAGAGCCTGTTACAAACCTCATTAAACTGCGCTGCTTATCAAGACATAGCCCATGGAAATACTCCCAAAACCAAATCACAATGATATCATCATTCGAACAGTTGTTGAACTTCGAAACACTTTTCAACAATTCGATATCAAACTTCGTTTGCTCGCCCATATTCTCATCTCCCGTTGCTAACTTTTGGATCTCCGAGGGAGTAAATAGCGATAGGGCGTTAGTGCCCATGACATGCCTGAATCCAATAGAAAATTGGGTGAATTGCTCTTCTACTATCTCGTCCAATAAGAATCGGCTGTACTTGTTGATGTAGTCCACCTTATTCGAATCGACAACAGTTATATTGCTTCCGTTAGGAACAAGTTCATGCTTTTGGACATTCCCGTAAATGTCAGTCACTGAAACTTCAAAGTTCAAAGCCAACTGTTCCACATTTTTCATTTTCGTTAGCATCTTCAAATTCTTGGCAAGAGAAGGTTCCAGCTCATACAAATCCTCTAAAGTTGTGTGGTGTCCTAATAATTTGTTGTAAAGCACCTTTGGGAATCTTATATCCAAAATAATAGAATTGTAAATGGCCATGCCAACAACAATACCCAAAAGATAGAACAACTCATTGTTGTATATCCCATCATTTGAAATTGCAAAATAAGACATCCTCGATTCGTTATTGTACGTGATCAATCCTCTATCTGCATCGAACAGCTCCTTTGTCAACAACAAAAACCATTCTTTTTTCAAGCCTCCAGCATCTATACCGGGCTCGTCTATGAATTCCACCTTGAGGAGTTTGCGGACATCATTTGGGTGCTGCTGAATCTGTCGCAAAGAGTCATTTGTTATGTTGTTTCTTCTCACGCTGATCTTGAAGAAAATGTCACTGTTTCTATGGTCAATTATTGATGATATAAAGGCCTGTTCGGCCTTTTGGCCCATGACACGTTTAGCATCATGTTTGAGGATGGATATTTTTGATCCCAATGAAATTAGGAAGGGGTATAAGCAGAAGGTGAATTGTGACCTTTTGTAAACTCCGTTGAGAACTGTGATGCCCAGATATGTTTTGTATTTCTCCATCAAGAGATAATCTACTGTAAGGGATTCCGGATTTAAACCCAAATTTTTCTCGTGCTCCATAAATGAATTATTGAACTGCCATATATCATAGTCTTGTCGAACATTAATATAGTCCACCAAGTTATTGTAGAAGCATGAATCGTCGACCCTGTGATGCTTCCTATTTGATTGAAACAAACATGACATAAGGTGGCACGCGGTCCTAAGATGCCAGCATTCTGAATAGAAGTTAATAGCTATCTTCATATTATTGGACTCTGTCCTACCATCATTGTTGAGGAAAACGCCAATTGATTTCAGCAAGCTATCGTCGTTGTTCTCATTCAAATGTTGTAAAGTCTTTAGATCCAACTTATTCTTGAAATTGACATCATCTTCTGTCTCTGTCAATTGTAAGTTTTTGCCCAGCTTATCGTAGAGCACATGAGTGTAGAGTCTATTGATATGGAAAGTGATGTACAAATTGACAAAGTCCACCTTGTGAGTGAACTCATTAGCAGGCAACCTTGACCACCAGTGGATCAAGACTTTCATCACAAGCTTGTCTACAGAAGTTAGCAAGCCAATCACTCTTTTCGTTAGATCGTAGCAGATATCGTTGAAGTGGACAGAAAGCGAGTTTCTGCCAATCAATGACTCGTACAAGAGGGGTATTTCTAGGATGATCAGCAACCAGTTCAATTGGGTATAATCCATATCCAGTGGAGGATGTTTCAACAAATATAAGGAGCGGGACAAAAGCTTGAATACTGGTCTTTTTGTCGGTAGCTTCATCAGGAGAGAGTAGAACTTTTTTATTTCGAGGAAATTCAAGTTTGGGGAATGGTGGCTGATCGACTTTTGGGGATCCAAGACAAAGCATCTGTTCAAGTTTTCCATGTCGCTGAAGGAGTTTCCTATCAATGCATCTACATTGACAAAGAGCTTATGGATCGAGTTGATATCCGAGACGTTCAAATTGAGAGCTCGGATGTGGGTTTCGTCGAGTCTGATAGCCTCCTTCAACGAAGCATACGAGGCCAACGAGATGGATGAGTCGGGGGTTTGTGGGTACGGAGAGTGTGCCAAAGGAGATGGCATAGAAGAGGTATCGTCTGACTTAAGCGAGCAGGCATTCAGGGAAAAGTAGGTGTTGCATGTAAGACACTTTATACGATTCACGTGGGTTGGATAAGTCAAGATCGTGCCGCAACACCTACAATGGTTGATCACTGTGGACCCTGCAGACGACTTGCAGGGTGTAGACTGCTTTGAAGAGGAGGACGTGGCTGAATTGGCAACGCTGGAATCGATCTTCAAGTCTGTTGGGTTCTTCTCTCTCGGGCTCTCACGGCCTTCGATGGAGTTCTTTCTGCCGTGGTTTGGAGGCGACGATGACGACGACGACGACGACGACGACACGGAGAACGACTTTATGTTTAGTATTTTGGACGTCCACTTCATGTACTTAGGGTTGGACGGCCTCCATACTGTATCGCGGGCAGCGGTACCCGAGCTGTTGCTTTTGTTGCTGCTGCTACTGTTATTTCTGGCCTTACTCGGCTCCTGTGAGAGTGTCGTTGGCATGATGGAACTAGGCAGATGTCAGCCAATGGCATCAAGAGACTGAATGCTGCAGAGGCAATAGCGGGTTGTAGTGTGTGTAGAGAGCAGAGATGAAGCTGGTAATGCGGGAGGAGCCAGAGAAGAGGCAGGGCAGGCTCGTACCAAGCATTTATTGTGATTTGACACACCCGATAGGTTTACTGCCTCCCTATCTCTGCCTCCTCCTGCCTGCTACTATATATATCCGATATCGCAGTGCACGTGATCAGGAAGGCAGAGTGTGTAAAGGCGTCGATAGTCCATAAGGCTCTGAAACGTACTAAAGAGATTATCTGTTATTGCAGGTGATCTCGATACATTTTGATGATGAATTAACATGTAAATTATCAATGAAATAGAAAAGTAATAAAGCTTTCGTCAAGAGAGACAGAGAAGGAAAGGATGATCCAGGGTGGCGACAGTGGGAGGAACTTATATAAAATGAGCCGCCTGGCTGGTTAAAGAAACGAAAAAAAACTACTTCTCTAAGCCGATCGGCTTTTGCTTACGTAATCCCTCAATTCCTTCTCACGTGTCTATTTGCCCGCGTTCACTCTGGCAGGCACGCGCTCCTGGGAAAAGCGCGTTTCACTTTTCCCCCCTCCCCCTTTTGCAGACTTGCTATCTCTCCCGGACGTGCCTTTTCGACCCGTTCCGACCCTTTTCGTTCCTCTGCGCCCACTGCCTCCGCTGACGCGTCGTGCGCAGAGCTAGGACAATGGCTGAAACAGGGTTACCGCAGCAGCCCATGGCGATAGCAAACTAAGCATGCTCCTGGCGGAGGTGCTTCTCTGCATGCACGTCTCTCTCTCGTGCACTATCCTATCCACCCTCTCTTCTTCCTCCTCCGTCGTCTGGTCAAAGCTTCTCGTGTAGAGACCGTCTCGATCTGTTCGTTCCTTGTCGAAGACACACCAAGTCAAAGACTACTGCAGCAGCAACCACCACCACCGCTTCGAGCTTCCCCCCCCGACTCACTGCTGCTATAGCTACCACGATTTCCAACATCTCCGACCACTCAAGAAGTCTAGATTGAACATTAGACGCTTTGAAGCTCCTTCGGCCTGCTACACACTCGTCACGGCCTACGTATATGGTTCGCTTGAGGCATCAGGCTAATTTTAAACAAGAAGACTTCCCAACACCTTCCGAACCCCTCCCATGATGATGTATAACATTGATCAGCACTCCCTGCCGCTCCCTGCCGCAGACTACTTTGAAAACCCACAGAAGGAGAAGGATTACGGTCTTCTGCCTGCAGCGAGTCTGGCTAGCCCTTCCAAGAAGTCGCAGCTAAAAACGCCACCCCACTCCACAAGACGCATATCCGGCCTCACCGAAATTAACAGAAGAGCAGAAGACACAAGAAACCAGTCGTCGAAAGCAGTACGGACAATGAAGGGCAACGACGAGAGCCCCGACATGGCCAACATCTCTATGCTCTCCTCCGGAAGTG
Source organism: Pichia sp. NRRL Y-27259 (assembly GCA_030563085.1). Lineage (NCBI taxonomy): Eukaryota > Fungi > Ascomycota > Pichiomycetes > Pichiales > Pichiaceae > Pichia > Pichia sp. NRRL Y-27259. The sequence continues at coordinate 122,200 of JAKUBB010000007.1, forward strand.
ATATTGCAGACGCATATCACAGCAACATGAACCACCGCAGTCTTGCTAATGGACTCAACCATCATCATCCCGGGAATGGGAGCATCAATATCGAGCAACACGGCCTCTTGTCCCCGGAGTTCTCCTCTCCAAATCTGTACGAGCACGCGTCTTCCCAGAATAGCAACATCTTTGAGACCGCCAATGTAAATATCAGAGTCATCAGCGACAGCCCTATACTGGAGAACACCAGTGACAAGGAGAACGTGCCTGGTAGATCAGATCAGCCCCTGGAGGCGCCCAAATTCACCAAGAAGAGGTCCAACAATGGTTCCAACAACGGAAATTCGAGTAATAAGAAATCAAGGATCTCTAAAACTCCAGAAGATTTTGTGTTACCTGAACCTCACCAAATGCCAGAGATCATATTCGAGTCCAACGCCAAACCTCCCTATTCTTACGCGTCCTTGATCGGTATGGCCCTGTTGAGATCTCCGGAAAGGAGACTAACCTTGGCGGAGATTTACCAGTGGATTTCCGATAACTTCAAGTACTACAAGAAGGGTGAAGTTGGATGGCAGAACTCAATCAGGCACAACCTTTCGCTCAACAAGGCGTTTGAAAAGACTGAGAAATCTAAGAAAAAGAAGGGACATTTCTGGCAAATTGTCTCCGGATACGAGCATATCTATTGCAATATCAAGGAGTCCAAGAGAAGCGGCACGACGACCTCAGCAACTGCAACGGCAGCTACCAAATCGGTAAACGCAATGGCACAACAGCCTCCTACGACCCCAAAATCGGCTGACCGGAAAGATGGCACCCAATCTCATGAACTTCGACACGGGTATGGCCATGGTCAAGGCCAGGTGCAGGGCCATAGTTTGGGTCAAATACCCAACAGCAGTACCAACTATACCCACAACAAGGGATTGAGCTATCCGCAGTCTCGGGGTCATAGCAGAAACCCAAGCAACAATCTTGGATCAATTCCTGAATTAAATGTCCACTACTCCTCATTCAGCCCTTCCCTCAACGCCTCGCCTATAAATCTGCAATACGACATGTCTTCCGACATTGCCATTGCCCTGGACTCGACAAGCTTGGACTTCACCTCCTCATTCAGCTGCCGCTCAAATTTCGAACTTTCGCCAATCAGGCCGGTAGATTCGGGCCCGATCTTGGTCCCAATAACGCCGAATAAGCCCAACCAGAATATCCAGCTACCTTCGATCACGAAGCAACTACAAACCTTGCAACCGCTAATACCTCAATCACAACCTGAATCACAAACGCAATCACAACCGCAATCGCAACCGCAATCGCAATCGCAATCGCAACCACAATCGCAGCCACTTTCGTTACAACCTCAGTCCTCTCACGTACAAAATAAATTGTTCACAGAGCTACAAAATCAACCGCTAGGTCCCGCTAAGTTCAAGACTCCGCTGAAATTGACCAGCACGCCGCTGCCAAACAGCAATTCGTCAGTTGCCCGTAAATTGTGGGCTTCGCCTTCCTACCTCGATGACTTCTACAACTCGCCAAGCTTCTCGAATAAGGATAACTCCTCTGTCTTCAACCTTAGTAAACAACAAATACAACCAATGCACTTTTCGTTACCGAGTAATATCTACGGCTCGCCATTGTCATCGAGCAAGCGAAGGTTGATCAACAAGGCTAATTCAAATATCACCAATGGTTATTCCACAAACGAGATTTTTGGAATAGACATCTGTACGATTCATTCCAACGACGACGAAACCGATAGCTGACTTCACTGGGTTTTTTTAGAGCGAAATGTCACCCTTTTTTCTCTTCTTCTCTTTTTCTCTTTTGATTCTTCTTATTCTTTCTTTATCTTTTTTCACTTCCTTTCTGAGTTTTCATACTCGCACACATACAGGGATTAAGTGGCTTTGTTGGCCGATTACTCCGATATTTAATACATTTGGGTTTACGATCAAGATTATCTTAATTTCACATCTTTTATTCACTTTTTTGTGTCTTACGTATCTTTTTTCCACCATCTCCTTTTGTAGCTTTCATATAATCTTTCCATACATTTATACTTACAAAAAGTATAATCTAACGCTATTAGCAAAGTGTCTTTTTTGGTTAGAAAAGTTCCTCCCGTCTTTCAGAAATACAAGTCGTGCACCGAAGCTGGGTCCTCCACAAACTGTTTCTTCGAAACAACAATGCTGTTGAATGTGCTCAAACTGGATAGAATCGAGCCCCCGATAAAGGTGTTGTTTCTTCTTTCTGGGGATGCGTATATCTTCAACTTCACTTCCTGGTCCATCCCACGAAGCTCATGCAGTAGTCTTGATCCAAAATTCCTGAGCATCGTGCAGCCACCGCTAAGGATAATAGTTTCGAAAAACTTCCCCCTTATATCCACGTCTGCACCCATGATGGAATTGTACAAGGCGTCCTGTATGCTCTTTTCCTCCGGTCCAAAAGACTCAGGCTGGAACAATAGCTCAGCTGGTCGGCTGAGCGAGTTCTTCTGGACCCGCAGGAACTTCCCGTCGGGAAGTTGGAACTTTTCCACCTCTTGTTCGGTGCTGTAGGAGTGCAGTTTACCCGGTGCAGCGGAGACATTGACGAAGCCTATTCGTTCCTTCATATTTCGTACGATCTCGAACTCCGAGGAAGAGTTCAGACAGTAGCCATCTTTCATTATCTCGATCTGCATCTGCCGGGTAATGTCCCGCCCGGCGATGTTGATCCTGCGCACGCTTCCCGGGAGTGCAAAGCCGTCGAACACAGGGGCCACACAGCAGACGCCGTCGCCGACATCGACGGCCACACCGGTCGTCCGGCCCGTGGAGTAGAGGGAGAGTACTGCTGGAATGGCCACGTTGATGGCGCCGAGGCCAAAGCTCTCGAAGAGAATCTCACACATCTTCTCCCTCTGCCGGCGTTGCGAGAAGGGATGTTCTGTGATCAACATCGTGTGCTCCTTCAGGGAGACCTCGTTCCCCTGGCTCCCGAGCGTGTTGCTCTCCATCAAGTCGTGGAGAAGCAGCTGCTGCCAGATGAGTTCGAGCGTGCCCCAGTCGTTCACGGTCCCATGCTCTATCGGGTACGTCAGCTTCAACAGCCCCCGCCGCAGCTGTGCCTGGTTCCCGACAAACGTGTCGTCGGCGTTGATGTCGCTTGGCAGGTAGTCGATCTTGTGGTACTTTGGTCTGCCGAGGATGTTCGAGTAGCTCACCCTCGGGACCTCGTCCGAGGAAAAGCCGCAGCGAATGGTCCCGGAGCCATTGTCCAGCACGATGGGCTGGTTATATAGTTCCTCCATGGCAGCCGTGGAGTTCCGCCTGTGCTGTTATCCGTATGTGGACGTGTTTTCTTGCCTGCAGAAGCTGGAAAAGAGACGTAAACATGGATTTCATGTCGCCACTACAGCCATTTTCGGTACGCGCTGAGCGTTTTGTTTTGAAGGGAGGGTGGGAGCCTCTAGTTGTAGATACTAGATCGACGATGTCGATATTGTCAGTTACAGTACTTTGAGTTATGTTTTTGTTGTGTTGGCAACTATAAATAAGCATGTGCATCTGCGTTACAGATGCGGCGGGCAGGGCTAGATACAGTAGTAGCGGTCGCCGAAGTCGCCAATGCCGGGAACAACGTACTTCTTGTCGTCCAAGCCCTCGTCGATCATGCCCGTGATGATATTTACGGCCGGGTACTTCTCCTTGAAGACCTGGATGCCCTCCGGGCTGGCGAGGACATTGAGGAAGAGGATTCTTTCCGGCTTGACGCCCCGCTCGGCCAAGACGTCGATGGCCATGGAAGCTGACCCGCCTGTCGCAAGAAGCGGGTCCAACAGCAACACGTACCTCTCGCTGATGTCGTCCGGCAGCTTCACGTAGAAGAGCTTCGGAGTGGCGGTCTCCTCGTCCCGCTGGATCAAAATCTTCCCGAGACGGACCGATCTGCAGCAGTCTCTCAAGCCCTGCTCCATCGACTCGCCCGCCCTGATGATGGACACGCCGCAGATCTTTCCCTGGAACTTGTGTCCGTCGTAGGTAACGCCGAGCGGCGTCTCGATCTTCACCGGGTCGACGGGCAACTGGTTCAAGCCCTCCTCCACGAGGAGACGGATGATTCTGTCGGAATAGAAGACAAAGTCGCCCCGGCTGGTTGTCCGGTCACGGATGATTCTGCAAAAGCAATAAAGTGATGCAGTGAGCAAACAAGGGGTGTTAGTAACAGTATGTTGCAGAGAAGTGGTAAGAGAAGCGGAGGAAGAACGGACAGATAAGAGATATCTGTCTGGCCTTGCCAACGGGCGCAGACACGTACGTGTACAAGCTCTTGAGCTGGTTAGTCTGTCTTAGTTTGATGACGTTGTCGTATTCAGACATGTTGGACGTTCACGATGCACAGGAGGCGGTAAAGAGCTACACAGATACACATGGCAGGGACGTCGTCGCCATCTCCATCTCCTTCTCCATCCAGGCAGCAGGCCGTCCGCCCTATATAAAACGGCGAGGCCCGCTGCCCTTCTCGCCGGCGAGCGTTACGAGCCCGTCTGTTATCTGAGGTCTTTTCTAGCCGCAAAAGGCATTAGCCGGGGAGAGGGTCCGGGAGCTTATCACGGCGGCGGTGGGGCCGTCGGAGCCGTCGGAGCTGTCAGTAGATGGTGTTGTCGAGAAAGGTGAAGCTGACGTCCATGGCGATGCCCCGGCGGACGCTGAAAAGAAGCTCGGCGAGTGTCATCGGGTAGGCGGCCTTCTGGGACGGCGGTGGGCGGCTGTCCACGAGCAGGGTGTAGAAGGACGTCGATTTGTACAGCAGCTCGGCGTCCCGGTGAAGGTCCTTCTCGTAGCCGTTGATGCTCTCGATGAGGGCGACGAGGTTCTCCATGTCGAAGACGCCCTTGTTGAGGTTGTCAAAGACCAGCAGGAGCAGGCCGCACTTGTAGCGGCCCGGCAGGTAGGCGAACTCGAGAAGGGCATGCAGCCGGCGGAACCACCGGACGTGGTCGTCGGGCCCATCCTGACGGAGCACCTGGTGGAGGGCGTACAAGGGCGACAAGCTCTGTCTGAGAATGGTGTTGCCCTTGCTGAGTTCGCTGTCGAACAACTGGGCGGCAAGGCCAGCGTCGAGGCTGCCGTTAAGGAGAGCGTCCTCGAAGAGTCGCCACACGGTGGAGACGACCTTGTCGGGCAGACTGGACTCGGCAAAGCAGCTCAACGCATTCGGAATGAGCTGTTTCTCGTAGAACCTCTCCCCCTGCATCTGCTGGATGGTCCGCAGCGTCTGCGTGAGCTTCAGCCTAGAGCAGATCGAAAGCACCCACTCGAAGTCGTCCGAGTCCTTGATCTCGTACGTCGGAAGCATCTCCGAGGGGATCTCCCGGCTCTTGCTGCTCCCGACGCTCACGAGGATGCCTACACCGATGGCAAAAAGCTCCTGACTGTTGAGGTACGTCAGCGCAAGGTCCTCTACCATACGGTCGATGTTGCTGCTGATGCCCCTGCTGGCGATCGTCTTGTCGATCACGTCGTCGGCGTCAATGTCCTTCGAGTACCTGTCTAGCAACCCGGCTGCCTCCACGAGTACAGCGACAAACGTCCCGATCGACTTGTCCAACGCCTCGAGAGAGGCAATCACGGTTAAATACTTTCCCCTGAACAGCTCCACGCAGATGGAATCCCAAGACTCGATCCCGCCCAACGGCTTCTCGTAAGTGTCGATCTGCAGAGCGTTCTCAATGTACTCCGGAACTAGCTTTTTGCTTGGCATCTGGTACAAGAAATGGCCCAGGAAACACTCATACCACGAGCTCGAGCTGTTGTCAATCGTCTGGGAAGAGCCCGCCAAGATGCTTAGAAGCTCCAGGAGCTCGCTGTGGATCATCACGTTCTTTGCATAGACGTTGTTGGCAGCCTCTCTTAGTTCAACCGCAACTTTCTTCCATCTCAAGAATGCAGAGACATCAGATGAAAATAAAACAGGGTCATACGATTCGATGAGGCTGATCAAGTCTTCGATTAGCAAAAAAAGCTCATTGTCGCTGTCTTTGAGCTCCTCGTACTGCGAAACCTTCAAGTCATTCACCAACTGAGAGAAGGAACACCTCAATAGCAACTTCTTCACATAGACAGACCAGAACGCCGTGTTCTGGTATGGCTTATCAGAGTCCTGGAAAACCGACTCCAGAAGTTCATCGTCAGGCTGGATGTCAATCCTCTCAATCCACTGCTGAAATAAGACAATGCTTTCATCGTCGTTACCGAAATGAAGTGCATTCAGTAGATACAATACATTAATGATCTCCTCATAGTTGACCACCCATTGGTCGCTGAAGTTGCCAAAATCACTATTCATCTTCTCTTTGATTAGCGTCTGTAGGTAGCTCAAAGTAAACGACATGAGTTTTCTTAAAAACAGCTGGCGCTCTTCTCTGTTGTGCTTGATCGTTGACACTACCCCTATCTGCATGTATTCATCATTTTCAGGCTCTAAGTAATGTTTGTATTTTCTATTCTTCAACAAGGGTTCAAACTCCTTGTATAGATTATTAAGAAACGTTCTGTACTCTGATGACTGGTCTAATTGAGGTATCAGCTCAAAGGGGAAGAGCTCTGTTTTCCCCTTGTCGGAATTGCCTTTGCTTCTGCTCTTCTCTGCACCTTTTTCTTCAGATTCAGTGACAAACAACATACCCTCTTCAGTCTTAGATGATATAGCAAATTTGATATGCTCACCTTTGCCTAAACGAGACTTCGCATTCTCTTCATAATTTAACCTTCTGATTGGAAGACTGGTCTTTTCATCAATCTCCATATCATAAAACTCCTCATCTTTGTCGTCATCATCGGCCAACTCAGCATCTTCATCACAAATGAAAGATTCCACTGAAGGTGCTTGATAACTTTTCAAAAAGTTATTTTCCTTCTCCTTTTGTTTCTTGGTATTTTCGTCCTTAGTGCCATTCTTCATAGTCTCGACGCTCGTTGGGTTTTCCTTGGTAGAGTTGATTGACTTGGCCTTTTGTGTGTTTGGTTCCCGTTTGCTTGCCCCAAAGCCAAACGCTTGAGAAATCTTTGGCTGTATTTCACCGTTGCTGGTCACACTACCAAACTTGAATGGAGGTGGATTGGAGTTTGAGGTACTATTTGCACTTGCAGCCAGCGACCCAAAATTAAATCCGTGTGTAGGGGAATTTGTTGTCACCGATTTTGCAGGGGCTTTAAAACTAGAGGCTTTGAAGCCAAATCCACTGGGCTTCTCACTGCCATCTTCATTTGAGGCCGAACCAAATGAGAAGAGGGATGGCTTGCTACCAGCCTGACTTTGGGCATTGAATGAAAATGACGGCGTTGGCTTGCCATCATTTTTGCCAAAGCTAAAATTGAACGGTTCCTGGTTACTTTTATCAGCCATCCTGAGATGTGTAGAAAGAAAGTATCAGTTAAGATTTGCTTTATTACAGCTTCACTGAATAACCCTGCAATTTATCTTTTCACCTTGACTATATAATTTCCAAAACAATCAAAACATGTAAGAAAATCCCAAATCGCTTCGAGGAAAACTATTTTTTCGTTCTTGTTCAAAAAAAAAAAATCATGTCTACCATCTTTCCATAAAAGATTAGCAGAAAGGAGCAGCTAAGTTTACAAGTACCACCTGTTCTCCATCAACCAAATTCCTTGATTGAAATGATGGTGAATGTAAATAAATTCCAAAACACGGAGACTATCACCCGTTTTTTGAGGAATAAAGACACAGAAGTATCTGACATTTATACTTTTATTACTCAAGAATTAATCAATGATTCGATTAATTCCACCATATATCTACCCCAGAAAGAAAAGTTTGTGTTAGAGTTACTGGTGGACAGAATCTCACAGTCAAACAAGTTATCGCAGAAGTTTTTATATTCGGATCAAACCTGGAAACTCTTGAATTACACATGGGAATTTAGCAAGAATGACCCTAGATTGATAAACATTAGGTCAAAAGTTTTAGGCAAACTGAAATTTGGAGACATATTTGCAAAACTCCTAAAGGAATTGCACAGCAACGGTCTCTACAAGAATATACTTCTCATTGAAGATCTCACTTTATCAATGACTTATCTGGTTCACAGTTTGAAAATACATCTTTCCGATGATCAGAACCTAACTCTCGTCAGGTATCTACTACTACTGTTGGAACACTCAGATTTATATTCTCCTGAAACGATTCAAAGAATACTACATCTTGTTTTTTTTATTTTCAAGCTGAATAATACTAATTCGATATCATACGACACAAAACACAAATCAGAATTTGCTCGAACATGTCTGGCAAATACAATAATGGCAATTCAAAGACACACAACTGACTCGCAAGTAAAGTCAGACCTAAGGTATATGCTTTGTAAAAACCTCTTTTCCGAAGATGATAAAAAGGCCACAGTAACGTTCATCAGCCAGTTTGCTGGTGTTGAGTCTAACAATAGCTTAAATAGCGATGAAGTCATTTTTCTGCTCAAGTTAGTGATACCAAAAGTTGGTGTTCAAGAACTAGAAAGTATAGTGCAAACACTGATGGGTTTTTATCCCTCATATTCTACACAATTGTTGAAACATGTTACGGATATGAATAAAACACTTTCCACAGAGTTTCTCTCTTCGGTGGTTGAGAAGGAGCTTCACAATGACAAAGATATCTCATTTGAGCTTATTATTCATTGCATTAAGAGGAATTCAGATGTCACTTTTAAGTACAGTGAAGAAATATGCAAATTATGTTCCACGGGAAATCCTCAGTCAGTAATGTTGTTCAAGGAATTCTTTGACTCCTATGTGAAAACTAGAGAAGTGGAATTATTTATCAAAAAATGGTCGGCACTTATTCAAGCTTATCCAGAAAATATATTTGATTCCGATGAAATGATCGGTTACGCTTCTCTCACAATATCTGCTTTATCTTACACACAGTTATCGAAACTATTTGAAATTGAGGTAGAATCGTACACTCAGGATCCAAATGTCACCCCTATATTCCTTCTGTCAGCATGTAAAGGGATGATGAAAGCAGTATCTGGATCTATTCAAAATGCTCTCAGTAAGACCTTGATCCAAAATATGTATCAACTGAAACCCATGCTTTCAACGTTGCTCAAAACTGATAGTGACTGTAGTTGGAAGTTAAAGTTCTTTATATTGAGCTTATTTGATGTGGAAGAACTTGAGGAAGAAGCCAACATTTTGCTAGGACAGCAGCATTCCAACAATGATTATTACTTTTATGCAATACTGAGAATCCTTGAGCAGGATATTTCCCAAGCAAAACCGAAATTTTTGCAAAAGTTTATCTCATATTTCAAAAAGCAGTCATCTACTAATTTCAGAAAGACAATATTCTGCAGATGGTTCAGGCTTGTTGAAGCTTTATTAAACAAGGATGAAATTAAAGAACTTATCAAAAAATTCATGAAATACAGCACCGATAAGGAAATAATTGAAGTGCTGCAAATAGAACTATTTGATTCACAGCCAAACATTATCCTGTCATTTGTTGAAACGTTCCTAGCTTCTAATTCACACTTGAAATTCTTTCAGTATGTATCGGCTTACGCCTTAACCAAAAAACAAAAAGTGCACGTTTTGGATAATTTACTTGGAAAATTAGATGACAAAGAAGTACCAAATGCCAAACAAATAATGCTGAATTTAATTACTTTGCCAACATTCAAATCAAAACTTGAAACTGAGTTTGATTCATTACTTCACTTGGCCACCTATTGTGACTCAGATCTCAACCAATTGATAAAAATTGTAATATCAAATCATTTAAAACAACCTGTTGAATCGGCTAATTATCTTGATGGTGCTTTTGCAACCTTAACCAAACAAATTGACTCGTTTAACAAGAAAAAATGTGCGAAGAAGATACAATACTTATCCGTTGCATCGATATTGATCACAGAGTCAATAGATTCGAGTTTTGAAGAGAAGGGGATGGCATTGGCATCAAAGTCTATTGCAAAAATCATGGATATTCTTTCGGAAACTCCTAATCTCCCAATTGTGATTGTCTCTGGCATGATCAAATTCTTAGTGACTATTAATTACAGGGGTGATAATACTTCAATTTTTCCAAGTAATGTGAAAGATATCATTTCAAAATTGGGTTTGAAGTACTCTGATGACAAGTCGTTCAAGTCTCTTCTATTTGGACTTGTTTGCTCCATGGGCAAACTATACAAACCGGAGTACATTTTTGCATTATTCGTTGTTTTGAACGACGATGCCAATATCAAATATATGGATCTTTTTGTATCAAGTTTGGCAGAAAGAGAATATGCTTTTATTGAATCGTGGTTTAGTGTTTGCGACTCTGTGAAATCGGCATCTGATGAAGATTTTGAAAAATATACTGAACTTTGTGCGATGTTAATATCGAATGTCAAAAAATCGAATGATGATTCGAAACTCAGGTTAACACATGTACTATTTGTTCACACCATATCACAGATCTTTACAAAAACCACTCGCACAACTTCTTTTGGCAATGTTTGCTTTCTGAAATGTTTGAAGACAGTAATTTCAACGAAGATTTGGTTATTCACACAATATGCAATGGAACTGACCATGGCTTTCGTTTCATTCCTTTCGGGTAGTATCCAAGGACTCAACACTATGTCATCTGAATCGGTTAAGGATATCTACTGCGACCTATGTGAGCTACTTTCTTCCACCATTTTGTACCAAAGGAGAAGATTATCTAATCGACATCATTTGATTATTTCGGTTCTGGCGTCATTAATGAGAACTTTGTTTACCACTTCCAGCATTATCGGTACAGAAGGAGGACTTGCATTTGAGAGATTAACAAGTAATCTTTGTGAACCGAATGTTAGCAATCTTCATGTGAAGCGCACTAGCGATTCTACTAAAGATGCAGAAGTCAGCAATACGTTGTCACAGACAAAAGCGGGTTTGAGAAAACATATACCTGTATTAATCCTCACATATATCAAATACTACTTGCAGTATAAAGTTGATGTTGGGGTGAAACCATATTTGGATACCGCTTCTTACATGATGCTTGATTTGCTTACCTTGAATGAATTAAACTACATCAATAAGTCGTTAGATAGCCAAGGTCGTGTCGTTTTCAAAACCTTATATGAAGATTACAAGCAATTTTACAAATGGAATGAAGAGTAGCGCCAAAGTCTGACGTCAATTTTAACTTAGGTTGAACAAATGTAATCATATAGACAAATTTATAGAAATGTAAACCTTTACCGGACTTGTAATAACTCTCTTATTACATTCTCATGTTTACGTAATCATGTTCTAAAAAATTTTATCACTGCCTGCGGAGTGAAATAGTTCTTCCAGATTTTTCAATTACACCGTAGATCTTAAAAGACAGAGATAAGGAAAGTATAACCAGGGAAAGTCCAGCAGAAGCTCTTTGGCAAAGATGGTTGAAATTACAGAGCTTGGAAATGATGCAGCGGTTGATGTACTTGTTAATGAGTGGGAGAAGAAGCAAAAGCTAGACACGCCTGAGGAAAACAAGACGGAAAACAAGACGCCTAGCAATGGGAATCCAGAATTACCTCCTCAGGTGGCCGAAGTCTCTTCCAAGTCCACCGAAGAAATCATGGCTGAGCTCAATAAACTTCCCTTTTTTATGAACGATTTGGAATGCGGGGAAGATGGCGAAGAAAGACCTGAAGTTGAAGCACTTAAGGCATTAGCATATGAAGGTGAGCCGGATGAAATTGCTGAAAACTTCAAAAAACAAGGTAACGATTGTTACAAGACTAAAAAGTATCAAGATGCTGTTGAGTTCTACACCAAGGGTCTTAACGTCTGTTGTGATGTCAAATATATCGAAGCCGCATTGTACTTGAACAGAGCAGCTTGTAATCTTGAATTGAGAAATTACAGGAGGTGCATTAACGATTGCAAAGAATGTCTTATGAGACAGCCAAAGAATGTGAAAGCGCTTTTCCGGGCCGCAAAGGCCTATTTTGCGATAGAGCACTATGACGAAGCATTGAAGGTGCTGAGTTTTGCCGTTTCGATCGACGACAAAAACCTTGCTGTAAACACACTTCTGCAGAAATGTGAAGAAAAGATTGCTTACATCGAAGAGTTGAAAGAAAAAAAAAGAAGACGAGAAGAAGAGAAGCTGAAGGTTAAGCTTAATCTAGAGAGCGCACTTAAGGCTAGAGGGGTGACGTCAATAAAATCCTCCTACGGTACAGACAAGATTGGAGATGCCTGCATGCATTTGGAGGAAGCTCATGATATTGAAACACAGCTAATTATCCCTGCCATTATAATATACCCAACGGTGGATGAATTTGACGTTGTCTCGGAGGTGAGTGAGCTCACAACCCCAATGGAGCTAATGGAACTGATCATGGACAGGCCCGAAGAGTTCTTCCAGGATGGCAAGCATGAGAACTTTAAGCCTAAGAAGCTCGAAGCCTACATGGAAACAGAAGAAGGTGGATTAGTGAAAATTCCAAAGAAGGGTCCGATCAACCAAGTGCTGATGTCTCCAAACCCCCGCGTACCACTTTTCGACAATATTCTTAGACTTTACTTTGTGCCTAAGGTGGACTCGGCCAACTGGATCTCTAACTGGAAGAAGCAGGACGCTCTTTCCAAGAGAGCATAGACTTCCAGTAATTACTTCGGTATCTGTATCTATATATTCTCTTTTCTGGCAACCTATATTTTACATTTTTTACACCGATCGGCGCAAGACAGAAACTCATCTGTGCACCGCCCTGATTGCACCTGAATTTTTTTTTCCTTCCCCTAGAAGAAAAAATACGTATCTGCAGACAGAAAGCTTCCAGTACCGATTCATGTACACAGGGAGGGCGAAAGCAAGTAAACTATTATAGCTCTTTCCATATCACCAAGCGTTGCATTAGATGTCTGCGTCAGTTAAGAGAAAGAGATTAGCCTCGGGCTTGACTGTGACTCAAAAGGTGTTTGTCAGATCCAGAAATGGAAATGCAACAAAAATTGTCAGAGAACATTATATAAGAGACGATATTCCATGTTTCTCCAAAGCTTGTGAATCATGTACTGAGTGCTACAAGCCCGGTCCTTCGGGTGAAGTTCCACATCCGATTTTGTCGGAATCTCCTTTGGTTTTGACGAAAGATAAAATCGGGAAGCATTACGTGGTCATTGACACAAACATTGTCCTCAATGCTATTGATATTTTAGAAAACGATAAGGTTTTCTATGATGTCATTGTCCCACAAACAGTGCTAAATGAAGTTCGTAACCGGAGTTATCCTATATACATGAGATTGAGAACGTTGACCAAGAACGAAGAAAAAAGGTTTGTTGTGTTCCATAATGAATTCAAGGTCGAAACTTATGTGCCAAGAAAACAAGGTGAAATCATAAATGATTACAACGACAGATTGATCAGGCATTCAGCTAAATATTACAGCAATCATCTTTCGGACGCTGGAATATCAATCTTACTTATTACCGGTGATAAGGCAAACAAAGAGCTGGCTGTTAAAGACGGTGTCATGTCTTACACAATACATGAATATATCAAATTATTGCCAGGTTCCGAAGAATTGAACGATTTGTTGCCATCTACCGAAAATTTCGAAAAGCAGATAAACGAAATTAAATACCCAGAGTACTATTCTTCAGCTAGACTAATGGGTGGAATCAAAAACGGAAGTTTGTACCAAGGTAACATAAGTATATCATCATACAACTTTTTGGAAGGAAGTGTTACGACATCGGCCATTCCTAAACCACTATTGATCTTAGGTAGAGAAAACTTGAACAGAGCGTTCAATGGTGATAATGTTGTGATTGAACTTTTGCCTAAAAGCAAGTGGAAAAAGCCTTCAACCCAAATCATTGATGAAGAAACTATCAACAAAGATGGATTGGGTGATGATGATGACAATGAGGTTATAATCAGCGATAAGGAAAGAAAATTGTTAACGCAAGAAGCAATCAAGGCTCAAACAACCGGAAACGAAGACGAAAAGATTTTTCCAACTGGTAGAGTCGTCGGAATAGTGAAGAGAAGTTGGAGACTCTACGTTGGACAACTTTCTCCAAACGCTGTTAACAAAAATGAGGTTGTAAGCAACTCAGCTAAAAATTGCTTTGTGATATTAATGGATAGGTCTTTGCCTAAGGTTCGAATTAGAACGCGGAGAGCAAAAGAGTTGATGGGTAAAAGAATTGTCGTAGCTATTGACAGCTGGAATTCAAATTCCAAATTTCCAAGTGGACACTTTGTTAGGACGTTGGGCGAGATTGAAGATAAAGACGCAGAGCAAGAGGCTTTGCTATTGGAGCATGATGTTGAATATAGGCCTTTCTCAAAAAACGTTTTAGCATGTTTGCCAAAAGAAGGGCACGATTGGAATGTTGCTGATTACGTTAGTAACGGTGACGACCCATTATTGGAGAAGAGAAAGGACCTGAGAGATAGACTAATTTGCTCGATTGATCCTCCGGGATGTGTTGATATTGACGATGCTTTACATGCCAAAAAGTTGCCTAATGGTAACTATGAGGTTGGTGTCCATATTGCAGATGTTACTCATTTCGTTAGAGCAGGTACGCCTCTAGATCAGGAAGGTGCATCTAGAGGTACTTCTGTTTATCTTGTTGATAAGAGAATCGATATGTTGCCGATGTTGTTAGGTACCGACTTATGTTCGTTAAAACCATACGTTGATAGATTTGCATTTTCTGTATTGTGGGAAATGGACGAAGACGCAAACATCTTGAATGTTAGTTTCACGAAATCAATCATCAAGTCAAGAGAAGCGTTTGCTTATGAGCAGGCACAGATACGTATTGACGATCAATCTCAACAAGACGAACTAACGCTTGGAATGAGGATTTTGTTGAAACTTTCCAAAAAGTTGAAGCAAAAGAGATTGGATGCTGGTGCATTGAATTTGGCCTCGCCTGAAGTTAAGGTTCATACTGATAGTGAAACGTCAGATCCAAATGAGGTGGAAATTAAGAAGCTACTTGACACCAACTCTTTGGTCGAGGAGTTCATGTTGTGTGCTAATATTTCTGTTGCAAGAAAAATATATGATGCCTTCCCACAAGTTGCAATGTTACGTCGCCATGGTGAGCCACCAGCTACTAACTTTGAGCTATTGAATGATATGCTTCGGATCAAAAAAGGGTTATCGATCTCTACCGAAAGCAGCAAATCATTAGCTGATTCGTTAGATAGATGTGTTGATCCTAAAGATCCATATTTCAACACTTTGATTAGAATCATGGCTACAAGATGTATGATGGCAGCTGAATATTTTGCTTCCGGAAACTTCAGTTATGCCGAATTCAGGCATTATGGTTTGGCAGTGGACATCTACACACATTTCACATCGCCTATTCGTAGATACTGTGATGTTGTTGCGCATCGTCAACTAGCGGCTGCTATCGATTACGAACCATTGCATGAGATCCATATGGATAAGACTAAAATGGATCTGGTTGTGAAAAATATCAACAAACGTCACAGAAACGCACAATTTGCCGGTAGAGCAAGTATAGAATATTACGTTGGTCAAGTAATGAAAAATAATCAAAGTGACCAGGAAGGTTACATCATCAAGGTCTTTTCAAACGGTTTTGTTGTTTTGGTTCCTAAATACGGTGTAGAGAGTTTGATCAAGTTGGAAGTTCTTGGAGATGTGAACTCTGCCCAATTTGATGAAGATAACTACACATTGGAATTTTCCGACAAATCAGGAAAGCGCAGAAGTGTTTCCGTCTTCGACAGAGTCGAGGTTTCTATTCAATCCATTCTTGACGATTACACAGGAAAAAGAAGAGTCCAACTCTTACTAAAATGATTCTGAATTAGAGGTTTGTTTCTAGAAGTTTGTAAGTAATGTATAGTAATTTTTCATGTAACGAAAAAAAATTTGCGCGTGTAACTGAGTTACTGGCGAACGAGTTTTCTGTCCAGCTCTGAAAAATACATGAAGGTTCATTCATGAAGATTGAAGATTAGTTGTGGATTTGACCCTCAGTTATTGATACTATTGAAGCAAGGGATAGAAAACAAGAGAAAGCGACAATGTCTAATCTAGGTTTACAAGTGAGACAAGCTGCTGGCTCTATTGACAGTGTTGTTGCCGACTATGCTGTGGGATATATGCAACATATTTTGCATTCCACCGAGGATGCGGTTTTGGCCCGTCAACTAGACATTTCGAAGGAGATTTCGTTCATTGAAGAGCTGCTTGTAAGTGCTGGTGGTGATTCCGATAAAGTGAAGCAACTTGGAGAAAAGTTGCAGCAAAACATGGAAAAACAATTGAAGGACAATATGTCAAAGTTAGAAATTACAGGAGATACCTCCAAGAGACTTTTGGACATCAGCTTGATAAATAGTAAGCAAAGAGAGCTAGACTCCTCGCTAGCACTATTGCAATCTACCGATATAGAGCACACCGGTAGATCCATTGAGAGTAGAGTTGACAAGAAGAAGTTACAGAAGGCTGAAGCAAAGATTGCCAAGAAGGTTGCCAAGAGAAACAATAAATTCGTCCAGTATGAAGCTTCTAAACTTATCAATGATCAACAGAAGGAAGATTACGATTCTTTCTTCTTGAAGGTCAATCCGATCGAGTTTGGAGCAGGTGCAGGAAAGTCGAAGGATATCAAGATCGATACGTTTGATTTATATGTTGGTGAAGGTCAAAGAATTTTGAGCAATGCCTCGTTGACATTGGCCTTTGGTAGAAGATACGGTTTGGTTGGTCAAAACGGTATTGGTAAATCCACCCTTTTGAGGGCATTATCGAGAAGAGAGTTGGACATTCCTAAGCACATTACCATTTTACACGTTGAGCAAGAACTTAGGGGAGATGATACTATTGCGCTTCAATCTGTTTTGGATGCCGACGTTTGGAGAAAACAGCTATTAACTGAACAGGAGAGGATTGGGGAAAGAGTCGATGAAATCGAGAAGCTGAAAGAAGAGTTTGAGGAGGAATCTTTGGAAATGAAGAAATTGGAGAATGAGCAGGTTGACCTCACTGATAAATTGGAAGAGGTTCATGAGAAATTGGGTGAGATTGAGAGCGATAAAGCTGAGGCCAGAGCTTCCTCTATCTTATATGGGTTAGGTTTCAGTCAAGAGGCCCAACAGAAAGCCACTAAGTTGTTCTCCGGTGGTTGGAGAATGAGATTGTCATTAGCCAGAGCCTTGTTCTGTAAGCCGGACCTCTTATTGTTGGATGAACCTACCAATATGTTGGATGTTCCATCGAGTGCGTACTTGGGAGACTATCTCCAGTCCTATCCAGCCACCGTTTTGGTTGTTTCTCACGATCGTGCATTTTTGAATGAAATTGCTACTGATATTATCCACCAGCACTCCGAAAGATTGGACTACTACAGAGGGGCCAATTTCGACTCTTTCTATGCTACGAGAGAGGAGAGGCTCAAGAACCAAAAGAGAGAATACGATAACCAGAAGGCCTACAGAGAGCATTTGCAGACTTTCATTGATAAGTTCAGATACAATGCTGCGAAGTCGTCGGAGGCACAATCGAGAATCAAGAAGTTGGAGAAGTTGCCTGTTCTTGAGCCGCCTGAGGAGGACAAGCAGATCACATTCAAGTTCCCAGACCCTGAGAAGTTGTCCCCACCGATCTTGCAATTGTTGGACGTCAGTTTCGGATACGATCCGAAGAATATGTTATTGAACCATGTGGATCTTGATATCCAGATGAACTCCAGAGTGGCGCTTGTCGGTGCTAACGGATGTGGTAAGACGACGTTGTTGAAGGTGTTGATGGGCACGAACTCTCCGTTGGACGGGTCTGTGTCGAAGAACTCGAGGTTGCGGATCGGCTACTTTGCGCAGCACCATGTCGACGGAATGGACTTGACGAAGAACGCGGTGGAGTGGATGAGCGAGAAATACCCGGGCAAGACCGATGAGGAGTACAGACGACATCTAGGCTCGTTTGGTATCACAGGGCCGTTGGCGTTGCAGCGGATGCAGCTCCTCTCCGGTGGTCAGAAGTCGAGAGTGGCCTTTGCAGCGTTATGCTTGACGGACCCGCACATTCTCATCATGGACGAACCTTCGAACCACTTGGACACATCCGGCTTGGATGCTCTCTCCGGAGCTCTCCAGCGCTTCCAGGGCGGTGTGTTGATGGTGTCGCATGACGTGACGATGATCAAACAGGTATGCAAGGAGATCTGGGTCAGTGAGGACGGTCGCGTGTACCGTTTCGACGGCACGATCGACGACTACAAGAGGTACATTCTCAGCAAGGCCAACGCCAGCGGTGTTGTCAAGAAACACTGAGGGCCGTTTCGAGCTGCCTCCCGCCGTCCGCTTGCATGTCCTGCATGCCATGCCATGCAATGTCATGCCCGGCGACCAATCTATGTATCTATTTTTATCTCTTTGTGTATGTGACCCTGTGTCAACCACAACAACAGCAACAACAACAGCCAGCGACCGCACTGTACACGCAGCGGGTCTCTGCATCCCCTTGGTATGACGAGACCGGCTTCCCTTGCATACACCCTGTGTCTCTCCACCCACCATCTCCGGGCTGACCCATTCGACAGACCCTGACCCTGGCCGAAGCCCTGTTCGGCTGCTCGGGGGTTTTTCGGTTTTTCCTCGCTGCCTGCCCGCTACTGCAGGCGTGTGGCAAGCAACGGTTGGTGGGTTCATGCGTACTGTTACTAAAAAAAACCGGTCGGTGTTTACTCTGTGCGGCAAGATTACGGATGACAACAAGGACGAGGACGGCCGCAGAAGCAGCCAAACTGCGGAAAGTGGGCAGCTCCTCGAGGAGGGGGGTTCTCCGTGGTTGGATATATAAACCGCTTGCTGCTCCTTTCTCCATCTGAGTTGTTCGTTCGGGCTGTTCAATTTCTTCTTCCTTTTCTTTCTCTCCTTCCTCAACCAATCAATCACCAATACCCCTCACACAGATACCCAAACATACAATGCTTTTCAAGAACGTCCTTGCCATCTCTGCCACCGCCGCAATCGCCAGCGCCGAAGACGTCTACTTGTACGTCAAGTCCAGCAACTCTGAGATCAACGGCAACTCCCTCTCCTCCCTCCACGAAGGTGCAGGTATCAACTACTTCTTCCTAGGCACCGCCCCTGCCTCCGCCTTGACCTACGATAGCGACATGAAGACCATCTATTCCTCCGACGCTGGCCTCAACCAGTACTTCACTGTCTACGAGGGCTTCACCGGTCTTACCGTCATCGGTCCAAACGCCGAACTCACCTTCGACGACAACAATACCTTGCTCATCAACGGTACCAGCGACTCCCTCTACGCTTGTAAGAACACCAACGACCCATACCGCTACTCCGAGAAAGAATACGGGCTCATGCACTACTCCGCCGACGCCCCATCCGAATGTATCGCCTTGTCTATTGTCAACGGTGACGCAGCCTCCTCCTCTGCTGCTCCATCCGGCTCCGCTTCCGCTACCACCACCACCGCTGCTGAGACCACCACCGTCTCTACCTCCTGCACTTCCACTGCTCCAGCTGCCAGCACCTATACCGGCGCTGCCAACCAGTACGCTCCAGCAGGCGCTTTCGCCGCTTTCGCCGCTGCTGCCGCTGCTGCTCTCTTATAAGTCTGAGCATGGTAACCCATCCATCCACCTGATTGGTGTCTAGCCAGCTACTAGAATCATTTGTGAATACATATTTATTCTTCACCCAACAATATTTAATTAATTAATCTATGTATCCTTTTAATTATCACTTAATTTCACTTTCAATCATTTTCTACTTCCACTCGTCTACTGCTAGTGCAACCCCTGCACAGCGCTAAGCTTCACGGCACGCATAACAATATTTCGCTATGACCGGGAAGTCAGTCGAATTTTTGCCATCCTCCAAATTTTCCTTTGCTCACCCTCGGAGCTAGAAACAGCAATATTGCCCAATCCGGAATAGGTCTCGAAAATCACCCTCTTTTTTCCCCGCTGATGTCATACCCCGGCTCTCCGCTGCCCGCAATGCGCCGTACAGGTCCTCTGCACAATGACGTCATATACAAAAAAGAACATATTGTGATTAACGTCTAAATCCGAAGTACCTGTCAGCCGTTGGCTCAAATATTTTTAGCAGCTGCAACAGCCGCATATGCTTCCCCGCATTGCGCGTTGCTGCCGGGCTGGGCTGCTACCTTGCAACATTGGGACCTGGGTAACCGGGAGACTCCGTGTCTGGCGCCAGTAAGGCCCTCAACGAGAGGGGATGGGTTTTGCGCACGGAGGGCTTACTCCGTCATGCGGACAAATTCTTTAAAGGTGGTTTAAAAATAGACGCCTGCAAAACAGCTAGAGATTGCGGACATTGTTTGTGTTGGCCGCTCGGAAGGTAGCCATGAGAGTGAAAATTTACCTATGGGCTGCAGCTCCTCTGCCGGCCATTGTGGCTCGACACTCCGCTTCCGCATCATAAAAGGAACGGACGTCTGCCCTGCTTCTCCGATCAATTAGTCCCTTTTCAGTTTATTCATTCCTGCTTGTTATTTCTCCATTCTTCAGACAGACACAGAAAAAACCACATACGACGCAATGAACTTCAGAAATATCCTAGCAATTGCTGCTTCAGCCGCCGTTGCGTGCGCAGAAGACATCTATTTGATCGCCAAGTCCAACAACACCGAAATCAGCAACAAGGGTGTCGGCTTTATCCACGAAGGAGCAGGCATTAACTACGGCTTTCTCGGTGCCGAAGGCCAGGGCGCCACTTTGTCCTACAACGAGACCGAGAAGCAAATCATCCTCGACACGGGGGTGTTGCAGTTTTTCAGGGTCTCCGGTGGATATGTGGCCGTGAGTGTTGTAGGACCAGACTCTGAAATCACCTTCGATAGCAACGACTACTTGTTGGTCAATGGATCCTCGGAACACTTTTTCGGTTGTAAGAACACCAACGACCCATATCAATACTCAGTCCAGTCCTACGAAGTCATGTACTACCCAGAGAATGCTCCATCTTGCTGTCTTCCATTGACTCTCCAGAAGCAGGCAGCTCCTTCATCTTCATCTTCCTCCTCTTCTCCATCTGCTTCCGGTGCTCCAACTTCCTCCGGTGCTCCAACCACCACTCCAGACACCACTTCTTCCACTTTGAGCACATCTGCCACTAGCTCCGGCCACCATGAAGTCAGTTCCGCATCAACCTTCACTGGCGCAGCTGCTGCCCAATACGCTCCAGTTGGCTCCTTCTTTGCCTTAGCTGGTCTTGCTGCTGCATTGGTCTAAGGTTAGACAATAGCGCATTGCATGTATTATCATAGCTTTCCACATTTCCATTTTTTGTATCTACGTTGTGCAACTATTATCATATACTAAAATTATATCTTCTGTTATTATATTTAACAAATTAAATAAAGTACACTAAACTACTGAGCAAAGCTATTCCTTGCCTGAGACTTTTAATTTTTCTCTCCATGCCTTGAATTCTTCTGTAAGCATTCCTCCGTTTTCACCATCGTAAGTAGATTTTAACTTTTTCGTGGTCTCCTCGTCATTTTCTGCCAAGCTGACAAACATGCTATTCTTGCTTGGGTCAAACTCTAGCCTGTATGTCTTGGTTTCATCGTCGACGGGTATGCTTTCCTCCAACCAACTGAGAATACCACTCAAAAACTTGATAGATTGCATCGATTTGTTCACAATTCTCAAGTTAGGATTCTGTTGCTGTCTTTGAACAGATATAGGATTATTTTTGATCATTAGAGGTATATCCTCGGTTTTGAACTCTTCAATGCTCCTAATTTTCAAAGATGCGTCTCTAAACGCATAAATTATTCTTGGTATTCCTACTAAGAAACATTGTGCCCAAGTTTTCAACAGTTTGTTTTCAAAGTTGAAGACCTTGCCTGGGTCATTCAGTGGACCGATGGTTTTCAACTCAACATAATGAGCTAATGGAGAAGATCCGTCGTTTGGTTTGAAATCCCAAACGCAATCCACCTCCGCACCGAGAAGTAGAGGAGTCGATCCAATGGTTGTCTTCACAACTATACCATATTGTTCAATGTTGTTTACCTCTAACTTGTTTCTCTTTTCAATTTCCTTTCTTGTGCATTGCGCCCATGGCTTAGGAAGAGTCGCAATCTTTTCGAACTTGTAACCGGAGTACATGAATTTTCTTTGGATATCATTCGGGGTTACACTTTCAGCCTCTCTTCTGAAATCGATGTCCGATTGCATGAAAAGTTGACCGTCATACACAACTATGTTGTAAACGAGCTTGTCTCTATTTTCGTATGGTAGAAGCATCAATGTTTTCAATAATCCTCTCCAAGTTATCAGTTTAGCTGATACTTTCTTGTTGTGTTCGATTTCGTAATTCATGATGCACTTTAAAAGACCAGTAAAGTCACCGTAATCCAAATTTGGATTTGATTTAAAAGAGGAGAAGCCTCCACTCAAGTCTATTCCATCGGGAGTGTTCAAATCGGCGTCTGAAAGATAGTAATAACTTAGCTCTGAATCATCTATCGTGACATTATTTTCGATATCTCTCGAAAAACAGCCAAGCTCTCTCGGCCTTTTCACCGTAGAATTTTCTGAAAATTTTCTAATTGAATACTTTGACTCCATCTTTTGGTTTCTATGCCATCCGAAAGTAAAAAGGTGAAGTGGTTCTGCCAAAGTAGGCCCCAGCTTTTTGGAATCTTAGCAGATATCAGGCAAAAATGAGAATTGCAGAAAAAAAAAACGACAAAGAAAAATCGGCGCGTCGATTATGTCATACACAGAAACAAATGTTGTTGTATGAAGGTATTAAGTTACATGTTCTTCTTCGGAAGAAAGTGAATTACCTTCTTTGAATATGCATACACATACATAGTCAGGCAATGTTATTTGACTCAGTTCAAACTTACTTCTTTCATTTTTACAGATGGGGGTGCCGCACTGAATCTTTTTTTTGATTATGCTGAATTTGCCTATTTTCAAAGCCATCCAATTTTTTTTTTCAAAAAGGTTAGCCGTTACACCTTTAGAGATACAGTACCTACCACATTTTTCCTCAGTTAATGTTAAATGATCTGACTTATGTCTGTAGGTGACCAGAGTATCCTTTAGAAAATAACAATATCACGTCATAATATATGTTGTGGCTTACGTAATTTACCCTTTACTTTTGCATAATTGGTGACTTCTTAGCGGCTTTGAGAATTAGCCGCTAAGAGGACACCATGAATCACGATTTTTTTTCCAGTACTGGGCACCTGGGGCAAAGAGAAAGAGACGATCGGAAAAAAACGCAGTATTTCTGGATGTATATTCCTATCTTTTTCGATTCAGCTCCACCATTGCCTGTACTTTTTGGGTTCAGCTTTCAGCATACAATCACAAGTAATGAGTTACGTATTGAACATTGCTGGTAAGGCACCAGCAGTCGATTATGCTCTTTTGACTGCGGCTGCATTTGTTAACACCTCCTCTGAGGGTGACATAAAACTCAACTTTGTTGACGGTAAAACCGTCTCAAAGGAAGTCGCAACATCTGCTCAACTTTTGAAGGGTGACGAAACAGTCTCCACTGACTCTATCGAAATTTTGAACTATTTTGCAACCGAATTCCCAAATGTCGTTTTAGCAAAGAAGGAATCTGAAGAATGGATTAAGTTCTCCTACGAAAAGTTACTTGTCAAAGACTTCAAGAAGTTGTCCGTTGACTTAGAAAGACTCGAATCTCACTTGAACCTCAGATCATTCATCATTGGCTACAAGATCACTGCTGCTGATATTGCAATCTGGGGTGCTTTGAGAGCCAACCCAGTCATGGGATCCGTTCTCAAGAACTCCGTTTACATCAATGTCACAAGATGGTACCAGTTTTTGGAATCCGACAAAAGATTTGGCGAAATGCCAACCTTACTATCCACTTCTCTCGCTGAAATGAAGAAATTGTCAAAGAACGGTAAGAAAGAGATTCACAAGGCCAACTTTGAAATTGATCTTATCGACGCCAAAGACGGTGAAGTTGTCACCAGATTTCCACCTGAGCCATCTGGATACTTGCATATTGGACATGCCAAGGCTGCTGTTTTGAACCAATACTTTGCCAACGCTTACCACGGTAAGTTAATCATCAGATTCGATGACACTAACCCTTCAAAGGAAAAGACTGAATTCCAAGATTCTATCATTGAAGATCTAAGATTGTTGGGTATCAAGGGTGACAGAATTACCTACTCTTCTGACTACTTCCAAGAAATGTATGACTTAGCTGTCAAGATGATCAAGGAAGGTAAGGCATACTGTGACGATACTCCATTAGAGAAGATGAGAGCAGAAAGAATGGATGGTCTGAAATCCGAAAGAAGAGACAGAACAGTTGAAGAAAACTTGAAGATTTTTACTGAAGAAATGAAGAATGGTACTGAAGAAGGTCTGAAGAACTGTTTGAGAGCCAAGATCGACTACACCGCCTTGAACAAGACTTTGAGAGATCCTGTCATTTACAGATGTAACTTGACTCCCCACCATAGAACCGGTAGTGAATGGAAAATATACCCAACCTACGACTTCTGTGTTCCAATTGTCGATGCATTGGAAGGTGTCACCCATGCTTTGAGAACCATCGAATACAGAGACAGAAATGCACAGTACGAATGGATGTTGAATGCATTAGGCCTGAGAAAGGTCCACATTTGGGATTTCGCCAGAGTCAACTTTGTAAGAACTTTGTTATCAAAGAGAAAGTTACAATGGTTCGTTGACAAGGGATACGTCTCCAACTGGGATGACCCAAGATTCCCTACTGTTAGAGGTATCAGAAGAAGAGGTATGACTGTCGAAGGTTTGAAGAATTTTATCATTTCCCAAGGTCCTTCAAAGAACATCATCAACTTGGACTGGAGCATTATTTGGTCTGCAAACAAGAAGATCATTGATCCAATTGCTCCAAGACATACAGCTTTAGAATTAAAGGACTTAGTTCCTGTGAACATTGTTGACGGTCCGCAGTTACATGCTGAAAAGAAACCAAAGCACAAGAAGAACCCTGCTGTTGGTGAAAAGGACGTTTACTATTCCTCCAAGGCCTTGATTGAACAAGCTGATGCTGCTGCCATCAAGGATGGTGAAGAAGTCACCTTCATGGACTGGGGTAACGTTATCTGCACTAAGGTTCATAAGGATGCTGATGGTAAGGTCACTTCCATTGATGCTAAGTTGAACTTGGATGGTGATTTCAGAAAGACTGAAAAGAAATTGACATGGTTAGCCTCTGAAAAGAACGTCCCAGTTGATTTAGTTGATTTCGACCATCTGATCACCAAAGACAAGTTGGACGAAGGTGACAATTTCGAAAACTTCCTCACTCCAGAAACTAAATTCACTACAGAAGCCATTGCCGATGTTAATGTTGAATCAATGAAGGTTGGTGACATCATTCAATTCGAAAGAAAGGGTTACTACATCTTAGATTCCAATAAGGACGGTAAGTACGTTTTCTTCACTGTTCCTGATGGTAAGCAAAAGAAATAAATGTTGGCCAAATCGACTCCTAAGGTTTTTTTTCCAACTTGTAGTTTCGTTCTATAATAACTTATATATAATAATCAATCTATAAACTATCCATCTTTCAATTGAATCTATACACCGGTGAACTTCGTGATTATCAAGTATCGAACAAAAATCTCCACCATGGAGACAATAACACTTATACCTATTGCGACAATCAACATTTTGGTAATTTTGGTCATCTTACGTTCGGCCAATGAATCAGACAAGATATCGAAGAAATCTAAGAAGACCTTACATCGATCATTTATGACCTCCACCCTTTGTTCGATCTCCAAATAGTCACGCACGGCCGTATATAATGGATGCAATCCTGGCTCAATAGACCAAAAATATTCAGGCGTATCAAGAACATTGGACAATAGATTGACTTCGCTACGTAATTGGAACAATCGTCCTGTTTTCGTCAACAATCGTTTGGTAGTATAATTCTGCAGTCTACCAGTCATTGCCAAGGCCTTCGGAAGTTTTGAGATGGAATTCAAAATAGTGGACATTTTATCCTCAAATAGTGATAACTTGGTTGATTGTGCGATCGCATGAGACATTGTAAGTTTGATTAAGTGATCTCCAGACTTTAACGTGATCATATCATTATAGATACGCGGGGTTGGAACATCCCTATTGTACTCAAAATGGAATTCCTCTGTTTCAATGTCATGCTCGGGAACAGGTTTGACGATCAAGGACAGTTCCACTTCTTCTTCTTCTTCTTCATTTTTATCATCGCTATCCTCATTGTCACCATTATCGTCCTCGTCCGAGCTACCCCGTCTGCGAATGTTACGGGCTTGCCTTGCAGCCACTGCAATATAGTCATCGTCTTCATCATCGTTATCGTCGTGGTCGAGGTCGTCTTCATCATCATCATCGTCGTCTAAATCGAATTCACCGGGCTGTATTTTGGCGAATACTAAATCTGCGAGGATGTTCTTTTCATGTATTTCACTAAAGTTCCAAAACACAACCACCCCGTAGTCAAGAATGAACATTTCTGCGTGCTTGCTCAAATCTGGGAGATGTGGATGCTTTGATTTCGAAGTGGAATATCGCCTTAGATTCTCGCCAACATTTTCTTTATTGGCCTTATTAGCTGATGTATGTGAAGACTCATTAATTTGTTGTGGGTTTTGGTTTGAGCTGCTTAGAGCTGGCTTCCTTTCGCCACTGGTTTGCTGCCGTGTGGAAATGGGCTCTGCTCGCATGGAGCCATCAGGTGATTGTGTAGAGTCTGTTGAATTCGAGCGGTCCTCGTCTATACTATCTCGTATCTCCCGCTCAATGACGCTTTCTGTTGGACTAGAGCTCACAAAATATTGCGGTTCGGAGGGATCGAAATCACTGTTTGTGTTTGGTGAATTTGTTATTGTGCTACCGCTATCGACATTAGCCATATTGTTCTCATTATCTGCACCAGAGTAAAACTCATAATGATGATCTCTTTCCTCAGACTTATTGATAAAATGCTCCATCAATTTAATACCTCGTTGCATCTTCAAGGAATTATTCGACTGGACCCTATACCCGTTTTCACCAGGAAGTAGAGGTAGGGAGTATGGAATATACAATACTTCATCATATAGACGGGGTAGTACCATGTGGTACTTGGCTAGAAACTTGGAGGTCAGCTTCAAGTTGAAACCTTCTGCAATCAAATACGCCGTTACACGCAGATATTCGTGCTCCCTCTGTTCTTTTGTGAGTTTCTCTGCCTTAGTTCTATTGCAGACTTCTTGGAATATGTTTTCAGTAGTTGACTTTTCTCTAGAATCTTCCGAGCTCACAGACCCGTTTTCGGGAATCAAAACCAACTTCTGCGTAATTTTTGATGTTCTGCTGGGCAAGTTCTTCACATACTGTGGGATTCTCTGATAGAAGTTGTTCGAATTAAACAACTCCGATGGAACAAGCCTCGGCGCCTCTCTCTGTCTCGAAGATGGAATGTCACCTATGTTGGACGTCAAATTCGACACCGATATATTAGAATACTTCGAGTTCGACGACCTCCTCATGCTTTGCACCAGGTTTGACACCCGCTCGCTGGACTTCTCCTTCTTCTTCTTCAGCTGTTCCAGCTTGTGTCCCGCAAACGGAGCCTTTATCTGGTTTTTTCGAACATCCGTGACCAAGATGGAAGGTGATCTTTTTGCGGTGGAGACGGGTGGACCCGCCGGACCCGCCGTGTTCTTCTTTGTATTCGACCCCGTAGACAGCATCGGTGCTCTTCACTAAGATCGGTTTTTCTGTAACAGACGTAGTTGTCTCCCTTTTTGAGGCCCCCCGGCACCAACCCAGATCTCCCCTCTTCAGGAGTAACACAGATCCAGCAGGAAGGAAGAAAAGGTATATCCAAATTAGGGCAGCGACGGACATGTGCGAGACGAGAGAGAGTTTCTGCGAATTGCCCGATTGGGCAGCTATTCTAGGGACGGCGCGGACAGTGAAGAAGACGAGTTGACGGCAAGGAGGTGGAGGAGAAAGAAGACGAGGCAGAGGGAGAAAGAAGGAAGAGATGGGAGGGAGGCACAGAAGGAGAAGGCCTGGTCCACACTAACACGGAGCTACACATCAAGACAGCCAGAATGAGCGACAGTGACGATGACCTTTTGGAGTTGGCCGGAATTGGATCCGACGAGGAGAGCGATTACGAGCCAAAGGTGACGGCAGGAAGACGCAAGACTGCAAAAAGAACGATCGAAGAAGACTCCGAGAACGAGGACGACGACGAGGAGTTGAATCCAGAAGAGGACCCGTACCCGCTTGAGGGGAAGTACAAGGACGAGGAGGACAAGATGAGATTGATGCAGATGGATGAAGTCTCCAGAGAAGGAATTCTCTACGACCGTATACAGGAGAAGGAGACGTTCAGAGAGAGAAGATTTTTGGCCTTGCGGGCGAGACAGAGTAAGGCCGAGTCCCAGACTATTGAGAAGGGCTCCACATCGAAGAAGCTGAGAACCAGCAAGCTTTCTGAGTTGAAAAGACAGAGAGAAAAGAAGTCTGTGAAAGAAGACAGGAGGAGAAGAGGCGACGACGACTACATGGATGTCGACGATGAGGATGAGGAGGAAGACGATGACGACGCAGATCTTAAGGAGCTAGCTGGGTACGGTGACGAAGATGAAGAGGAAGACTATTACTCTGATGGATACAGCTCCTCCAGAAAGGGCTCCTCGAGGCCGAAAGCGGAATTCGACCAGTCTCAGTACCGTGATGCTACTTTGGACGACATCAACAACAAGATCAGATCCACAAGGTCTGTGCTCGAGAAATTTTTATATCGTGACGAGTTCGACACTTTCATTCCTGGAACTCTGGTGAGAGTCAATATCGGTCCATCAAAGGTCACAGGCAGACCTCAGTATAGGATGGCTTTGGTCGAAGAAGTTAGAAGAGGCGGCAAGCCGTACAAATTATTTGGCAAGCCTTGCAATACCTATTTGAAAGTGTCACAGGGTGATTCGGCAACTGTGGTGGAGCTGTCCTGCTTGTCTAACTCCCCCTTCACCGACGAAGATTTTGACAGCTATAAGAAAAGGCTCTCGGCATCGACGATGCATTCCCTGCCAAGCGTGGGATACGTCCAGGACAAATTCAACGAGTTGAGAAACATGTCCACCAGAAGATTAACGGATGAGGATATTAACAGGATGATGGCAAGGAAGGAAGAGTTGTCAGTCTACGAAATGAATACTGCAGCAAGAGTGAGAAAGTTGGGAAGATTGAGAGAGGAGCTCCAAGTTGCCTTGGAACAAGCTGATCGGCAGAGGGCAACTACACTTCAAAGTGAGATTAGCCAGTTGAGCAAATTCTTCAAGGGGACCCAGAATACCTCTAAATTGGAGCAGATTAATATTAGAAACCAAAAGTCGAACCAAGAATTTATCAGAAAGGCAGAAAAGAAGTTGGTAGAGACAAAACGTAAGCAACTGCAAAATAACGATTTCAATGATCCATTCAGTAGATTGAGAACGAATCCTAAAGTCTTTTACAAATCTGCCTACAAAGAGGATGACAATACTCAAAAAAGTGAAGAAAAGGCTGCGGAAGAGAAAGATAAGAATAAGATTAAAAATAGTGTATTCAGAAGAGAAGGTATTGATGCTTTAATCAAAGATATAAACATTGATCTCAACTTCGATATATAGGTGATTTTTTTCTTTCTAATTTACATTTAGGTATTTGTACTTGTAACTATTGATGTACGATAATAGCTCAACCAGGAATCTATGCAAAGGCAATAATTTCGGACAAAAAGGCTTTCTGTGCGTCCGATAAGCAGCTATTATAGATGTTTGCAAAGTTGGCAATGTTCTTGGATGTGCATTCTCTGAAAAACTGAATCAAAAGCTTTCGCATATCATTATCTGTTGCATCGCTTCCTCTCTTGGTGGTGCCGTCATCGTCAACATAGGACTTGAGCTCAGCAAAGGTGGTCTTTCCATGCTCTTCCATGTCTTCCCAGCCATCTTCATCTTCTGCGCCTTCGAAGTCATTGTGATCATGCTCCTGGTCGTGGTCGTGGTCGTGGTTACTTTCGTGATAGTGACCATGACTATACCCCTGCTTTAAGGAGTTTTCCATGTTTTTGCCTGACGTCGCTTCATTTTTTAGTTCATCAAGGAGAAGTTTGATAATCTTAGCATCTGCAGGAATTTGCTCGTACTTCACCGGCATCTTTTTCGCCATGGATCTTGTTATAATAATCCCTTCTGGAACTTGTGGCTGTAATGCATCGCCATCAACAACGAGATGTTGAACAGCGGGATAATTCAACTTGAAGATCTCCATGAAAGCACGAGCATTAGATAATATTGAATTGTAGCCACGCATAATTTCGTAGGCTTGGAACCAAATAGGCAAGATCTTTGACAACGCTGGCTGCCCATCTACTGTGAAACTATTTAAAAAGTTGATAGTTGCTTGTGGTTGTGAAACAGTTAACATATTGAAAATCAAAATCATATTTTCGATAGTAGGAACTTCCTTGGCCTTCACTAGCCTTATGGTCAAGGCTTTGAGAATGTCTTCCAAGTATTCGTGGATGGAATCACTAAATTGATTCAACAAGACTGTCACCAGGTCCCCTAAATTAACAATAGCTCTATCTGACATGGATGGGGAAAGTAGCTTGGAAACACTCTTAAGAAGGAGTTCGATACCTGTTTCATGCGACTCGTTGTCAACATATGCTGAACATAAGGAGACAGAATTTTCGACAAGCTCAATCAAGCATTCAGAACCTGATTGTAAAAGCGCATCATCATCGCAAGCAAATATGAATTTTGTAACTACTGCAAATGTTGACTGAAAAACTTCCGGTGAAAATTCTTGGCTGGTTTGACCTTTAATGAAGACAGTAATAACCTGTAGTGATAAATCGATCTGGGAGTTATATTCCCCGTCGAATTCCGAGATCTTCCCGAGCAGTAATGGGAAAACAGATGATACCAAGTTCCAATAATTTTCCTTCGGAATATCATTGGTTAAATCTTCAATGCATTCAAACAAAGAGGTATTCAGAGCAAAACTGGAATCATTTTTGAAACCAATGGTGAGTATCAAATGAATTGAGTCTGCGTTTTGCGATAACGACTTGTTATCAATACATATAATGATGGTCATTACTTCCAAAAGCATCATATTTGTATCCTCTTCGGAATCTTCCTTCAATTGGTTGACTAATTCAAGTAACTTATGCTGTATGTCTGTACTAAATTCTTTGGCCCTAATGAAATAATTATAATACTGAAGTGATACTAAAAGCGCTGACTTTATAATCAAAAAATCTTCTGCCCCTCCTAAACTTGGAATTATGGATGCAGTTCTTTCAAATGAGGGAACACCAAGCGCCTTGCAAATTGAGGCATATTTGAAAATAAACTTCGGTATCATGAGAATTAGTCGTGCAACCAAGAATTGGAATTCCTCATTGATTAATGGTTCATTCGTAGCTAGCTCAACGGCACTGTTGAGGAATTGGTTTAAATCAAATGGTGGTTGAGAAACAATAGTATCGTCGTTATCAAAGCAGCATGCAATCAGAAAGATTATAGCTTCTACTCCTAATTGGTTCATGCTAGAGCCTTGAATGGTACTAAATTTTTGGACAAGTAAATTTATGAAGATTGAGTTATCTTTTGCATTCATATCGCTTAGCAATTCTCTAATAGAATCTCTTACTGTAATTTGACCGTCTAGACCAGACTCGTCTGTGACAAACTGGTTAAAATCTGAATTGTAATCGTCTATTTTCGAAAGTGGTAAGGTTGATAACGGTATTAGCAAGTCACATACTTTGGAGGTTTTTTCTATGCTGTCTAAGCTGTGGAGTTCAATTAAGGTTTGGGCAAGTTCCACCTTTTTGGCTACCGTCATAGTCAAAACTTGGAAAGGTTCTCTACGTTCTCTTTGTGAAGCATTAAATTGGTCCAAGTCTGCAAAAATCGATTTGAAAGTAGCTTGCGTTGGCTCGACTGATAGCAGTTGGGTGTATATTTTACTTTCGAGGGCTATGTCGAGCAAAGCCAAATCAAGTGAGTCTGTAACAAATCTGTCCAACAGCTCGGCATAAGCGTTAACAAGAAAATTGAGAATAGTATAAATCTGGTGTTTGAAATCCCATGCTATCAGTTGGTTGACATACTGGCCGTCTCCTGAAACGCTTCTGGATATGTTTAAAAGAAGTTGGTAGATTTGAACAGCCACCGTCTGGCAAAAGCTTTCTCTGCTTGGAATGTCAAGATCTACGTCAACTAAAGAGTTGCAAACGACCTGTAGTAAACGTAACGTTTCCACTTTGATTTCGAGATTATAGTTCACACCTTCAAGTAGCATTTCACAAGTTTTCAAAACTTGGACAGCAATCCCTTGTTCGAAAAATTGTTCATCTGTGACGACATCGTCAAAGATCTCCTGCATTACATATAGGGAGCCAATTATCTCATATATTGAATATTGTGGATTTGTAGTCGAGCTGTACAAATGGTCCAATAAAGTTGGCCATTCATCTGGATAATCAACTGCTGCTATCTGTACAATCGCATAGCCCGAACTACTTCTTATCTTAGAATCAGGATCTCCAAGCAATTTCAATAACGACCCTCGAAGTGTCTGCTTCACTTCCTGGTTGATTGTGTTTGGACCTTTGAAATTATCAAACGCCGGAGACCAATATAATGGCACTATTCTTTTCAAATGAAGCAAGGATGCCTGCCTCACGGGCAATTCCAGGGAATCATTTAGCGCAATCTGAATAAGCGAGAAAAGAAAAGCGTCAGGATTTGATTCCATCAAGTGTTTGAATGTGAGCTCCGATCTGATTCTAACATTGTTATCTGAACTCATCAAGTTCTGCAACAAATAATGCATATTCTCAACATCGCTTGCATCCGATAATACAGCAGACATGGCTGATACTATTTTCTGCTAAAATGATTGAAATGCTGTCTTGCTCTGAGCACTTTCACTTGGCAACAGGCTTCTTTATCCAATGCTGACTATCTGAGTTAGAGTTGAGACTCGTTTCATCCCAAACTCTATACGCGTCAGAGGAAACTCTGAAAAAAAAATTCAAAAACTAACACGTGACCAGTATTGTACGACGTCCTTTCTGTCGCGACATGACATTATGTTTGTTGAGCTGCCAAGAGAGCGCGACGTGTCATTAGTCACGAGAAAAAAAATGGGAAGGAAAGTTGGCCCTGTATGAAATGAATGTGGATCTTCTATGACGCCCTGGGGTTGCACAAGAGCAAACTTCGTTTTGGCGTTTCGTTTCCTCCTCCATCGACAGCATAACCGTAAGGCAGCATTAAAATTCTGAAAAACAGCACAATTATATACATCGTCCACCGATACACAATAGACAATGTCCTTTGAACACAACAGCGATTCCTTCTTATCTGAAGATGAAGATGATTTCTGTCCACTTTGCGTCGAGGAGATGGACATCACCGATAAGAACTTCAAGCCATGTCCTTGTGGATATCAGATCTGTCAGTTCTGCTATAACAATATAAGAACGAACCCGGAGTTGAACGGGAAGTGTCCGGCCTGTCGTAGACCTTATGAAGACAAAAACATAGAATACAGAAACATCACGGCTGAGGAGTGGAAGCTGCAGAAAGCCAAGATTGAGAAGAGAAAGAAGGAGAAAAAGATAATAGAAAAGGAGAAGAAGGATGCAGAACAAGCCAAGAGACACCATTTGGCCGGCATGAGGGTAATCCAGAAGAATTTGGTCTATGTCGTTGGCTTGAACCCACCTTGCTCATACGACGATTTGATCCCAGTACTGAAGTCGGAGAAGTATTTCGGTCAATATGGTAAAATCAATAAGATCGTCATCAATAAGAGAGCACCCAATCCAAACAATCCCCACCATTTAAGCTCAAGCCCGGGCTACGGGGTCTACGTTACTTTTGCCAGAAAGGAAGACGCAACTAAATGTATTGCTGCTGTCGACGGCTCCATCAGTGATGGGAAGCTCTTGAGAGCAGCACACGGTACAACGAAATACTGCTCCTCCTATTTGAGAGGTCAACATTGTCCAAATCCTAATTGCATGTTTTTACACGAACCTGGTGAGGAGGCTGACTCCTACTCGAGACAAGACTTGTCATCCAGATCTGTCAACAACAAGCTGCAATTGGACAAGTACTCGACTCATGGATTGGGTAACACTCTTGATGATTTGCAAGATTCTGCACACAACTCGCCTCAGATAGCAACAGCACAGCTCCAATCTGCTTCGGGCTCCATTTCAAGTTCAAATTCGACCTCCAATTTGTTTGCTTCATCTGCCTCCAATCATTTCAACGAGCAAGAAGGCCCAGCATTACCTGCTACGGTTTCTTGGGCCAAAACCAAGACTCAGCATACTTTCAACCAACCTTCTAATGACTCTGTTTTGTCTTCCTTCCCTACATTGAGTGATGTTATCCAGCAAAACAAGCAGAACAATTCTCAATTCGACTTGCAGCAACAAGTCTCCCAACAACAACAGCAACAACAGCAACAATTACAGCAATTATTACAAAAATCACAGCTGCTCCAGAAGCAGCAGCAACAACAGCAGGATCAGCAATATATCCAGGATCAACTTACACAAGGTACTTCAAACAAGAAGAAAGATAAGAGAGACAAGGATCAACAACACCCTGTTGTACTGGATAGCGCAGCCTTTTCTTTCAAATCTATGTGTGATACATTCAAAGACATCAATAACTCTGAAATCGAGTACTCAATTGATCCGAAGTTCAAATCTCCAGAATTCACAGTAGTTTCTTCAGGCATCAAATTCTTTCATACCCTTGACTCTTTAGATTCCTCAGCTTCATCCAAGGATCAATCATTTGGTTATTTCAATGATGAGGAAGACAAGACACATATTGCGCAGCTGACTGAATCGTTATTGTTTTCTCCTTACACGAGAAACTATAACTACAAAGCATATGTTCAGGCGCTACAAGCATCACAAGCCCAGGCAGCACAAGCAGCACAAGCAGCACAAGCAGTGCAAGCTGCTAGACTGGCACAAACAGTTGCATCAAGCTCTCCAGAGCAGGCCAAGTTGAACGTTGCCATGACTCCTTCGCAAATGAATGCACAATTGCAAAATCAGTATACACAAGCACAGCTCAAACAAACATTACTTTCACAAAATCAGAATAACAATGTCAGCTCTACTCAAGCGTTCCTTCAACAGAGGCTTCTCCAGCAGCAACAGCAAATGAAACTGCAGCAACAGAACTCATTGAACGGTTCCAACAGTGCCGGCACCAGTTCGACTGGCACTCCAATTCAGCCACCTCCAGGTTTATTCAGTAGCGCAGTCGGTGGAAACGATACCAAATCGAACAGTCAGGAACTATTGAGCCAGTTGATGGGTAAGAAGGTGGCTACTTGAATTTGTCACGCATTTTTCCATATAATTGTAATTTATAGTCATCTAACTCATTGTACAATAAAAATGTAACCACTTTTTACATGTTATAAAAAAAAGGAAGTTAACTAGGTAAATATACATGGTACTATACATCTTTTGGCTTGTATTGGGGACGTTCAAGTCAATCTTCTAAAAGTATTCGTTGATTGGCGAGTAGGTTTTCATCGTCGTCTTCCTCGTTGTCATTGTCTCGGTCTTGGTCTTGGCCTTCGCCATCGTTTTTGTCGTCTTCTTCGTCGCCTACACGTCGATTAGGGGCTACATCAAGATCGCCCCTGTCACTGCTATCTTCCTCGTAGTCGTACATACTATAGCTGACATTAGGGTTAAATCTCACCGAGCCGGAGACGTTGCCATTGTCGCTATGGTGGTCGCTTGCTGTTATTGGCTTTTTCACTTTGTCTGTAATCGGGGTCAAGAAAGTGCTGTTACCAGCTGACCGTGGAATACTCTGTTGCTGATTGGCAATTTCGGAGAGTTTCATGGGGGATGAAGTCTGGATATTCAGCATATCGTTATTATCGCTTTCAATGCGGCTGCTATTGCCGTTGTAATAGTTTTGGTGGATTGTGGTTGAGCGGAATTTTGAAAACAGTATGTTTGGCACGATTATGCAGAATAACATCAAGCATCCTATTCCGAGCAAGGACTTGATGGAGATATTGTGGAAGAAGGCGTTCATGCAGTCTGCCATCACTTCAAAGTACGCCATAGATGTGATGACGGACTGCGGGTCTTGTCCCATGCATGTATCCCACTCGTTACACTTGTACTCTAGAGCAGGCACCCGCATTTCCGGAGCACAGTTATTTCGAAGATATTCCCGTTTGCACGAGTTGATCTTGTGGATTGCGTCGCTCACGTAGGATGCAATCTTGTGGTCGACGTCTCTCTTGATGGCGAAAAAGGCCACCAGACTGAAGCCGAGAAACACGAAAACCATGAGTGTGTTCAGCAGGATTTGGATGAGTAGTGTCAGGTTAGAGATGCATTGCGGGTCGGAGATCAGCATGTGAAGGTAGCCGTACCTGGACATTGGCACGCGTTGTTTATTCAGTGCGGGAGAAGAGGTATGGTACTGCGAAAGGTTCGAATGTGAGTGTGAGATGAAGACAGAGTCGTTGTTGCCTCTCCTCTCTCTGGGGAATGACAGTTTGCTAGAGTTGTTAGTGAGGTCGAAGGAAATGTCGCTCACGTTGGCGCCTCTGACCCTTTTGCGGGGTCGCCTGGAAGAGCGTGAGCCGAGGGAGGAGTTGTGGCCGGAGGCGAAGGAGGCGCTTTTGTCGAACAAATTGAAGGCGCCCTTGACTGGGTTGATGGAGCCGTCGGTGTTGGTGGAGATTTTCAAGCCGGGCTGGTGGGAGATGAACTCAGGACTGAGGTTGAAGATGTTCCGAGGTTTCTGCGTGAAGCTGAACTGGACGGGTCTGCCTGGCTGCAGCTGTGACTGTTGCTGCAGCTGCGTCTGCGTCTCTGGTTGTCCGCCTTTCAACGGCGTCGAGGCGTTGTAGTCGAACCTGCGCTGCAGCTTCTTTGGCGACGGTGTGCTGTTGGCCAGGCTGCGGTCGACGTCGACAGCCTCGGGAGAGAACGTGTCGCCGCGGTT
The DNA here is from genome assembly GCA_030563085.1 of Pichia sp. NRRL Y-27259. Taxonomy (NCBI): domain Eukaryota; kingdom Fungi; phylum Ascomycota; class Pichiomycetes; order Pichiales; family Pichiaceae; genus Pichia; species Pichia sp. NRRL Y-27259. The sequence goes on from JAKUBB010000007.1 coordinate 159,305, forward strand.
CGCCTTGCTGATTACTGTATCGAGGTAATCCTTGTCATGGTAGCGGAGCGAGTGGAGGTCTTCGATGGGTGTCAGCTGCCGGACGTTGTCCGAGAAATGCAACGAGGCCTCCGAGATGGCTGTCGTGTTCTCCATGCTGCTGTTCGCTTCTAACGAATGGAGAACTTGTTTTCTGGGTTGCTCCTCGGGAAACTAGCGGGGTGAGACGACGTGGGAAGACTGCCGCCGTGTGATGGATGGTGTGTCGGTCCAGCTAGACTCTCGACACCGCCGGCGGCCCCGCTGCCGTGCCCTGACATGAATGGAGGCTGTCAGTTGTTGATCAGCAACCCGGCGAGCCAAGCCGTCCAGCTTTTTCCGAGTCCGTCGCGATTTCCGTGTCATATTTACTGCAAATGTCGATACATGGCTACATGGTTAGAAGAGCACGGCGACCCGGTGCCAGAGGAGGCGGCACCGGTTGCCGACGAGGCCGGCCAGGGCAGAGAGGTGTCTACTGATGTAACCGCTAAGTGCTTTGAAGAGGCCGGCGACGCTCCGGCGGACGACATGGCCGGAGACAGCGAGTCTGTAGGCGACGGTCTCCCGTTCTGCGCGGACGGCCTTTTCGAAGTGGATTCGGGCGATCCGGAGCACGTCGGAGGAGCAGGCGGAGTCGACGAGAAGGATGTTGCGTGCAAAGAGACAGAGCGCTCTGTAGCGGGCACCGCTGTCGGCGGTGGAGTCGGCGGAGAGGGGCGCCAAGTCCGCGGACAGGTGTAGCACATCGTCGATGAAGCGGTCCGGGTCCGCAATGAATGCCTCCTCGACCTCCCGCTGGTGGAATGTGTACTGGCCGACCTGGGTGAAGCTCTCATTCGGTGTCGCAGGTGCCGACGCTGCTGGTACTGCTGGTGTCGCCGGTGCAGTCTGGCCTGCTGCAGCGTCCTTCCTCGAGACGACCAGGATCGTGCCTAGCAAGAGCACGCTCGGGACCCCGTATTTGACGAGGTCTGTAGCGGAGACGTTGGCGCCCGAGTGCCGTTCGGGCCAACTACCGCCGGGCTGCGTGGCGTACGTCCGTGCTGTCCCGGAGACCCTTGAGGACCATGGCGGAGAGATGCCACAACGGAGACGAAGTGCTCTTGTGCACAGCCCTGTTCCTGTCTTGCTCGTACGTAGGATGCTCTTGATGGTGAAGTTCATGGTGGTGGTAGTAGTGGTAGTGGTAGTGGTAGAGATGAGACAGAGACGGTGCTGGGGACCGAAGGCAGAGACCCCCGCTTCTGATGAGGGAGAAGAGAGGTGTAGGAGAGAGGCGGTCTCAGGCTTAGGGCCGGGCCTGGGACGGTCCGGACTGGCCAGGTAAACAAAGGGCCTGCAAAGCCGTTTTGGGATGGTGCCACTTCTGACGGAGACGGAGGTGGGTCTGTATTACTGTACGCTGTATAGAAGAGTCCGGGGGGTATATACTTAGCAAAGAGGGAGGAGTGCAGATGGTGTGGGTGGGGTCGGAGCCGGGGACTGGGGGACGGGCCGGCACTAGTAGTGCAAGGCAACCTTCATGGTATACGTGGCTGTAAAGGGGAGGCAGACGATGAGGAAGGTGTAGTGGAAGATGTAGATCAAGGCAAGAATGTCCATCTGGATGTGGTTCTTCCCGTCGGATGGGGTGTAGAAGGCGGTGATATAGAGCAAGGAGGTTGCTGGCGGCAAGCAGAAATCGACGTTCGAGAGGAAGTAGAGGATGTCGTTGTTGTAGAACAGGCCATCCCGGTTGATCTTCGAGTTGAAGGCGCAGCCGATGACGGGGAAGATGAAAAGGCGGAGGAAGGTGACGGCGATGGGGATCCGCCAGAGGCGTTTCGGGAAGTCGTTGATGCGCAAGCGGCCGATAGTGCCGCCAAGCAGCAACAAGCCAAAGGGGACCTGTGCGGCACCAATGTAGCTGGCAAAGTCCATGATGAAGGAGAGCGGCGGCTGCTTGTCTGGGGCGGGTGGGAGTGTCGTCTGCTTTGAATTGACAAAGAGCGCCTGCACCCAGGGTATCATCGAGATGGCAACAGATATGATGAGAGTGACGGAGGCCGGCTGTTGGAGCGAGTCCTTCCACACGGCCAACATCGAGAAGCAGAACTTCTTCCACTCGACAGAGCGAACGGAATGGACCATTCCCTGCAAGGCGTTTCTCCCCTTATTCGGGTCCTCCTCCTCTTCTCCTTCACTTTCTTCTTCTTCTTTCTGCTCCTCGACCAGCTGGTCGAACTTCGAGTACACGCGGATGATGTCCTGAATGCCCTCCGGCGCCAAGCCGGCCTGCGAGTTCTGGAGGATGTTCCCCGGCAAGGAGACCCTGCTCGAGAGCCTCGAGAGCTCGTGCGTCCTGGTCCTCCTGGCCGGTGCTTGTGGAGGTGACTCCAACGGCACCGTAAACCGGTCTACCGTCTCGTTGGACGCTATGGACTCACCGAGGTCGTCGTCGTCGTCTTCGTTGGAGGCGTGCTCAACGGGAGGTCTGTACCGTGACACGCTGGCACTGCTACCGTCATTAGCAGTAGTAGCGGCTTCTGCTGTTGTGGCTTCTCTGGACTTCTCACTATCGCGGGAGAACCCGCTGTCGCTCTCAGAGCTGCCCTGCTCAAGGTCGCCGCCGTGCTTCTCCCGCTCGAGCTCCATGCGGAGGTCGACTTGGAAGTCGTGCTCGATGAGCTTGTACGAGCCGAGCGTGAACTGCAAGAGAAGCTGCAAGCCCATGTAGATCATCACGAAGGACACGCCAAGGTCGACGTCGGGGAAAATGTCTGCGCTCTCCATCGTCTGCAAGTACGCGATGGGGAGGTCTGAGATGTTCGGGAGGAGGCCACAGAGGATCAACCCGCCCCACCAGTTGCGGGGGCAGCCAACGGCGACGCCGACGGCAAACACGACCAAGGCCTGTGAGAACATCATGAAGTAGCCGATCACCACGATCGTGGCGATCTCGTGGATGAGTGTGTTGTTAATGTTTGTCACGATCTTCTGGAACGTCAAGCATGGGATGAGCACCTGGATGGCGATCGTGCTGATGTTCTTGGACGTGTCTACCGTGAGGATGTTTTTCCGGGCAAGGTAAAAGCCGACCCCTATGATAAGGTAGATCTTGAAGATCGGCTTGACCGCAATGTAGATGAGTTCTCCAAGCGGCGTGCCTGTCATTGCTGGTGCTGGTTCTGGTACTGTTGCTGGTGGTATAGATGTAGCGTAGGACTTTATCCTCTCCGGACGCCTCCCACCTCTGAGCCATCCTACTCCGGACTGCCCCTTCCTCTTATACTCCCTCCGCTGCAGCTGCAGAGTCACCGTCTCCGCCAGCCGGAAAAAAAGAGCACTGCAAACGGCCACGGCGGCCGAAAAGGGCAAAGTGGGGCAAAACGGGGCAAAAGCGAAAAAGGGCAAAAAAAAAGCAAAAAAATACCCGAGACTGCTTATCGCGGTGGGGGCCGGGACCCGCCACGGTGGGGGGAGCTGGCGGAGATGAGGCTCAGAAGTTGAAGAGTCTGAGAGGTTGAAAGGCAAGAGAAAAGACGACACGAGGAAGGCGTTGACAGGGGTCACGACAGGTCAAGGGTGGAATAGAGGTTGGAATTAGGAATGGGTTACAGCTATGGAAATTACACGACACACAATACACGACTACTCGTCGCTGTAGATGTGTCCCTTGAGGGTGAGCAGGCGGCCGCCGTCCATCCGCAGGTTACGGCCGTCCATGTATGCGCCGCCCTTGGAGCACAGGAACACGACGCAGGCGACCATCTCCTCCGCAGTGCCTGCCCTGCGGGCAGGCACCAGGTGCACGTACTTCATGTTCGACGAGGCGTCGTCGGGCGCCATCGGGGTCATCTGGCTGGCGTAGAGCCCGGGCGAGATGGCGTTCACCCGGATGTACTTGTCGGCAAACTCGGCGGCCATGATGCGGACCATATGGTCGATCGACACCTTCGAAAGCTGGTATGTCGGGACAAACTGGTTGTTGTGCACAGCGCATGGCGACGAGAAGCAGATGACGCAGCCCCGGCCGTCGCCCTTGGCGGCGGCCTCGCCGAGCTTCTGCACTAGCCCGACCGTGAGAAAGTACATGCCGAAGACGTTCACGTCAAACGTGTCCTGGAAGTCATTCCAGCCGATGGAGTTGGTCGCTTCGGCGAGCTTCTCGAGTGGCTCGCCCTGCGTGAACGACGTGCGGTTCTGTCTGCGGATGCCGGCGCAGTTGATGAGGATGTCCACGGCGGTGTAGTGGCTGTTGATGTCCTTGACGAGCGCCCGGTTCGAGGCCTCGTCGCCGATGTCGTAGCACAAGGTCGTGATCTTCGACGCCGAGCCCGTCTCGTTCTTGATCTGCTCGCATAGACGCAAAGTCTCATCGAGCCGGTCCTGGAAGAGGTCCACGACGGCCACGTCGACGCCGTTGGCTGCAAACCCCTGGCAGATCATCTGCCCGATCCCTGATCCGCCGCCGGTGACCACGGCCTGTCTCCCGATAATCTCGTAAATGTTGTCGATGGTGAACGATGACATGTTTGTTGCAAGCTCAATTGCTTGCTTGCTCAACTGCTTGTTCAACTGCTTGTTCAACTGCTTGTTCAACTGCTTGTTCAACTGCTACATGCTAGACTGGTACTGCCACAACCGCCTCCGCCAATGGCCACCCCAGCTCCTCTTTATAACCCCCCGGTCCTGTTGTGGGAGCACCTAGATAACGGCCCCTGTTCTTATCTGCGACGTCGTCAGTGGGTCTTTCGCGCAGAGCGGCCGGGGCCTTTTGCAGACATTTAGCTGGCGGAAACGGCAGATATAAGACAGGAGAGTGTTGTCGGCCGTGAGTGGCGGCGTAAAGCCGGGTGTCGTCCATGCTGGAACGACTGAAAGCACGAAGCCGACGTCTCAGACATTACCACACCATCACTACCACCACCAGCATGAAGTTTGTCAACCTCGGCCAATCCGGAATCAAAATCTCCCAGATCATCGTCGGGTGCATGAGTTTCGGCGCCAAGGCAGAGTACGGCAATTGGGTCCTCGAAGATGAAGACAAGATCATGGAGATCCTCAAACGCTGCTATGACCTCGGGCTGCGCACCTACGACACCGCAGACATGTATTCCAACGGCGTTTCCGAAAAGCTCGTCGGGAAGTTCCTCCAGAAGTACAGCATCCCCCGCTACACAGTTGTGATCCTCTCCAAGTGCTACTACCCCGTCGACGCAGACACCCCGGGATTTACCGTCGACGGACTCGCCAATAAGGACCCAAACAACATGAAGTTCATCAACGCCAGCGGCTTGTCCCGCAAACACATCTTCGATGCCGTCGCAGCCTCCACCGAGCGTCTCGGCACCTACATCGACGTGCTCCAGATCCACAGATACGACAACAGCACCCCGAAGGAGGAGACCATGCGGGCCTTGAACGACGTCATCAACACAGGCTCCGTCAGATACATCGGCGCTTCCTCCATGAGAGCCACCCAGTTTGCGCAGCTGCAGTTTGTCGCCGAGAAAAACGGCTGGCACAAGTTCATCTCCATGCAGAACTTCTACAACCTCCTCTACAGAGAAGAAGAGAGAGAGATGATCCCCTTCTGCAAGGATACCGGTGTCGGGCTTGTCCACTGGTCTCCCATCGCCAGAGGGGTCTTGTCGAGACCGCTCGAGGAAATGAAAGAGTCCGAGAGGATGAAGTCCGACATGGCCATGATGTACATCCTCAAGGACCTCTCTGCCGCCGACGAGGAGGTAATCACCAGGGTCGAGACCGTCGCAAAGGAGCTGGGCTGCAAGATGTCCCAGGTCGCCACCGCGTGGGTCATCAGCAAGGGCGGCTGTCCCATCCTCGGTCTCTCCAGCGTTGCCAGAGTGGAGGAGGCCGTCGGCGCCTTGGACATCACTCTCTCAGAGGAGCAGGTGAAGTTTTTGGAAGAACCTTACAAGCCAAAGGAGGTTCGTGGATTCTAAACGAACTTCCCCTATTTAGCTTTTTATTAATCGATTTGCTTAGGTAAATATTATAATAAAGCCAATTTTCTAATGGTATCCGACGTTCAAGGCATTTTCCCGCCTCCTGCCCTCCCTAAATCCATTGCAAGCAAGTGATTCGGTCCTGAAATGACGAATGCTGCTCATTTTCAGCTTGGCATTTCCTGCGTTACTATAATAATTTTTTTGTTAAAAGCCAAAAATGATTTAAACGGTAGAGAAAAAGTCTAAATAGTTAATAATGAAAATAGTAAAAATACAAGCACAGCCGGCCGCCGTCGCAGGGACGAGACGAAAGAAGAAGACAGAAAAGGGGATGCGGAAGCGAGACGTCCGCAACCCGCCGTTCCCTGACGTAGTGCTAGAAGAGAAGGAACAAAATTGTTTCTGGGCGAGCGACCCAGAGCGACGCAGATCGACGCGTCGATAAGGAGGCTCGGCGGATTGGGCCAGAGGGCTCAGCTCAGACCGGGCAGGACGGTCTGAACGGTGCCCCTGCAATTCCACCCCGCTGGTTGCGCTGGCCAGGCATGCGGTATAAAAGCAGACACGGTTCTCAGCTGCTGCTGGATGCTCTGTGCTTGTCTGTGTCTATGTCTGTGTCTGTCTCTGTCTCTGTATGAATGTCTGTGTGAATGTCTGTGTGAATGTCTGTGTGAATGTCTTTGTGAGTGTCTTTGCGAGTGTCTGTGTGGTTGCCTGTGTGGGATTTCTTCCTACATGTTCTTCGCGATGGTGGCAAGATCACAACGCCTTCTGGAAAGGCGTGCGACAGGGACTTAGGGAAAGGCTGATCGCAGTGCACTAACAGCTCCAACCCCCCGAGTCCACTGCTTTCTCCGCCGTAGGGTTAGCACCAAAGTCAGCATTTATTACTCATTATTCCTGTTACATAGTTATTATTTCTTTCTATTATTACTCTACCTTTTATTTTACTTCTTATTATATTTAATATCTCTACATTTTCAGGCTTATCTAATATTGATATTACTATACGTACTCTAGGTATTCCTGATTTTATCAAATTTACTGTTATAGTTCCACTCCCGCACTGTTCCCTCCTTTGGGGGAACGGCTTCATGCGGGGCAGGGAAATAGATCAGTATCATTTTTATATATGAAAAAAGTCTATGCCAGATTTAGTAAAAATAGTAGATTCTTACATCATAAAAAGTATGAAATATAAACTAGCTTTTGATTAGTAATCATATGTTGGCAACCGTCAACAGTGCGGAACCTCGGATCTTTTTCGGGACGGTTTTTCCCTTTGCGGCGGAATCATCATAGCCGGCCACCGATGGTCCTCGATGTTACTCGGTTATGCACAGCACACACCCCCTAATAGACTTCCAGAAATAGGAAATAGGAAACAGCGCTACCACTTACGTCTCCTTAGGTTCTTCCGTGCTTCAAACCCATGAAAAGTATAAATTGGCTGGCGATGGACTTCCAAATGGTCGTTCCTTCGCAGAGTTTCATTTACTGTTTTATTTCTTCTCCGCTTTTCCAGCAGAACTAGCTCTTTACACACGGATTGCAAGCACAGCAGGCAGAAAAGAAACAAAAAATCATAGAAACTCTCAAACACCAATCATGTCCGCAGTGAAAGAAATTAGAGCCATTGGTATCCACGACTACGACAACTGGTTAGAACCAAAGGAATTCACCTACGAACCACAAGAGATGCGTCCTGAGGACGTCGAGATCAAGGTCGAGGCCTGCGGTATCTGCGGTTCCGACATTCACGCCGCCAACGGTGACTGGGGCCGTAATTTCTCCCCACTTGCTGTCGGCCACGAGATTGTCGGTGTCGTCACTGCCGCCGGCAAGGACGCCAGACACAAGGTCGGCGACAGAGTCGGTGTTGGTGCCCAATGCGACAGTTGCGGCACCTGTACCCGTTGTCATAACGATCATCAGAACGTCTGCAAGGCCAAGGTCGGCACCTACATGGGCATCTATCCAAGCGGTAAAATTGCCCAGGGTGGTTATGCCTCCCATGTGAGGGTCAACAGCGAGTTCGCCTTCAAGATCCCAGAAAACATGGATAGTGTCGACGTCGCTCCTTTGCTCTGCGGTGGTATCACTGCTTTCAGACCAATGATGACCGCCGGCGTTACCAAGGGTACCAAGGTCGGTATCAACGGTATTGGTGGTATCGGCCACATGGCCATTCTTTTTGCCAAGGCCTTAGGTGCGGAGGTCACCGCCATCTCCAGAAACGATAAGAAGAAGGAGCTTGCCGAACAGTTGGGTGCAGACCACTACATCGCCACCGACGAGGAGGACTTCTCCAAGCAGCACGAAGACTCCCTCGACTTGATCATCAACACGGGTTCTTCTTTCTCTGAAGGTAACATCAGCGGGGTGTTGAACCTCTTGAATCCTTATTCTCAAATGATCTTCATCACTGCGCCTCCTATTGAGGAAAAGTTGACATTGGTCCCATTCCAGATGCTGTTGAACTGCATCTCCGTCGGAGCCTCGGACATAGGCTCTCCAAAGGACATCGAGTACATGTTGGAAGTTGCGTCCAAGAACAACATCAAGCCTATGATCGAGACCATCGACATTAACGAGGCTAATGTCAAGACCGCTTGGGAAAGAATGCTTACGGGTGACGTCAGGTTCAGATTTGTCTTGACCGGTTACGACAAGTACTTCAAATAAATTCTTCTAAAATATTAAATGATTAAATAACGACCACTCTCTATAGGCAAATCCTATTGGGTAAATTTCTGGTATACCTCTCCCCTCCTCTCTTTATTCCTCTTTTATGGTTCTACTAAGTAATTATAAAGACTGATTAGTTTTCTAAACCAAATTTTAGTCCTACGGAGCTAGTTTTAAAGAGAACCGTTAAACAACATCTCGATCGCGCCTCAACCGAACCGCCACTGCGTCTCAAAGCACGTACATTACGGTCAAAGTCAAAAACCCCATATCGTTCAATTGACGCAACTGCGTTTCGTAAACTTCCTCTGGCGGCCTCGTATCTGCTGGTGCTGCTCCTGCTCCTGCTCCTGCTCCTGCACCTGGGTTCCGAAACATGCTCAACAGATTAGGATTGAGCGCCGGGTTGAAAAAAGGATTGGCTCCCAAACCTGCACCGGCTCCTGGTAGCAGCTGCAACTGGATTGGCATTGCTTGATTCGGTGCCCGTGGCATTGGTCAAACTGGCGTTATCAGCAGTGTTCCCAGAAGCTGCGTTTGGGTTCCCCGGAATAGGGAAGCTCAAGTTGGCAGCATCAGTACCAGCATCAGATTCCGACATCGCTCTCTGGAACTCCATCATGCCCCTCATGGCCAGTGGATTGAGCACTACAATCAAGCTAAAAACCTTTCAACAAGGGCATCAAAACGGTCCTTCTTGTCATCTCCGCCTTCTGCAGCTTTCTTTCTTTCCTCGATTTCCTCGATTTCGTCCCACTTCTTACCGTAGGCAAAGTTCATGTCCTCTGGTTTCTTGAACTGAGTCTTCCATCTGATCTTGTAGTAAGTCCAACATAAGATGAACAATGGGACACACAAGTAAGTCAAGAGGAAGTTTTGACATCTCTCCTTGGCGGACATATTCTTGTCATCAAGAGGAAAGAGACCGATGTAAAATTGGGCAACAAACAAACAGAAGATGATGAACGTCGCCAGGTAGGTGTCCCATGGGAACAACTTGTCGTAAAGCTTGAACTTCTTGTAGTCAATACCTTGTACCTTCAAACCAGAACGGAATCTGTAGTGGGCAAGGTAGATTGCAAGCCAGGTGAAGTAACCGTTCAAGGCACATAAAGAGTTGAACCAGTCATAGACAACTTGACCAGTACTAGAACAGTTCAAGAATGCTAATCCCATACCAACAGCAAAGACAACAACAAGGGCAGGCCATGGACGACCTTGCTTATCTTTCTTACCGAAAAAAGGATGGACCAACTTCAAGTCAGCACATGCAACCAAGGAACGAGAACCGATATAGACAGAGGAGTTACCACATGAGATGACGGAAAGCAAGATAAGGGCGTTCAAAATGTGTGGCAAGACCTTGACACCACCGTTAATCATGGTAATGATATAGGGAGATGTCAAGGATCCAGAAGCGTTGTTCAACAGATGGTCGTCGTATGGGACGTTCATGGTGATCAACCAGGAGTTACCGATGAAAAAAACTCCAAGTCTCCAGAAAATAGGGTTGACACATCTTGGAATGAACTTACGAGGTTGCTTGACCTCACCGGCAACGACGGCAATGTGTTCACCACCACCGAAGGAAAAACCTGCTTGCGCAAGAGCCATACAAATACCCTTGATACCATTTCTGTCCCATCCTGGGTTCTTCCAGTACTTGTAACCGATTGGACCGCCTTTTGGCAAACCACCACAAGTGGTGACCAACATAAAAAGGGTGACACCCGCCATGGAGAAGATCTTGATGAAGGACTGGACGTACTCGATGTAGCCGTAGGCCTTGACGGACCAGACGTTAAAAATGGCGTAGATGAAACCAAAAACAATAATCCACTCTGCGGTGGTGACAATGTGTTCTGTGTCCCAGAATCTGATGATGTTGATACCTGCAGTCAATTCGGCAGCCAAAACAATCATCCAGTTGAAGGCAAAGTTGATACCCTGTGCAAAACTGATGGCCTCGTCCAAATAGAGCAACTGCTGGTTGATGAAACCACCGTGTATAGGCTGATAAGCAGTCATCTCACCAGTCTGGATAAACATAACGTAGACAATAAAAGCTTCAATAGTGTAAGCGAAAACAATACCAAATGGACCACCATTTCTCAAGGCAGAACCCATACCGACCCAGAACCCGGTACCAATACCAGCACCAAAGGTGATCATGAGCACCTGACGGCCTGTGATCTGTCTCTTGTACCCGACGTCGACACCGATCATGGCGTCGGTCAACTTTTCCTTGTCGCCGAAGGAAACATTGTCTGAGAAGTCGGCGCTGCCGATGCTGTCCTCGATGGTGTAGATTTCCTCTGTAGCAAGGTTCTTGGAAGCGGTTCCCTCAGGGAACAATGTCATCTTGCCTATATGTGTGAATGTGTGGTGTATGGTGTGCAAAGACAAACGGATAAGACGATAAGAGGAAAAAATAGACACTTGCAGTTATTAACACCACCTGGAAGAAAACCGCTAATGCTTTATACTTAGTTTTCCTTGTCGCCTGATCCAGCACCGGATGCGGATACGCAAAAGCACTGCATCCCCTGGCCGGACTCAGACCTTCCGCTGTGCAACTCTTCGCCTCCACATCAACACCTCCCCTATCCTCCGATCTGTCATGGAGAAACCTATCAATGGATGGCTTTTCCGACAGAACCCTCGGGGACGTCGCATACGGCGGCGCCCGGGCGCCGTGTGCTTACGTAACCGCTCTCTCTCCAAGCACAAGCATTTTCTGTCTCTGAGAGCGCTGGGCAGACAGATCTGTTCGGGTAATAAGGGGGGTGAGCAGGTGCTTATCTCTTATCAGGCTGCCACTATCGTGGCATTGGTGAAAGGTTCACGCTCTGGCGCATTTGGATAATGTGGCGGGAGCGTTTTGGGCGTCGCAGGCTTCAGACATTTTGTGATAGTTGTGCATTGTTTGGCGCCTGCTGGAGGCTTCGCTGTCGCCGCTCGTGGTGAAGCTGCTATCTGTCGCGCATGGCGGAGCGGGGAGAGGTAGGAGGACAATCCGTGGGTCGGTCGCAAGGATTGGAGTAGAGGTAGTGTTAATCAATTAGTAGGAATAGAAATAATGCTTTTAGATAAGCGCTACTATTTATGTAGGAGTCTATTTAGAGTTCTTCTGTGCAGCAACGATCTTCTTGCCGAGGTCGATCAAGCCCTCGGCGACAATGTCGGGGGTGCCAAAGATGTCTTCGCCGGGGTACTTTTCGTAGACGTTGGTCCATGCGGTACGGAAGCCGGCGCTTTTGGCGGCGCAGCAGTCCCACATGTGGGCGGCGGCGAACCAGGAGTCGGCGCCGTGGTTAGGGAGCTTGTTGAGCATGTGCTCGTACACTGCCGGGGTCGGCTTGCCGACGCCGAGCGAGTCGCAGGAGATGACGTTCTCATCGGGCATGTCAATGCCGGAGTTCTTGAAATAGCCCTTCACCCGATCGAGGTCTCCGTCAGTCAAGCACCACACAGTAAAGTCGTTGTCTCTCAAGAGCTTCCAGAGCGCAGGGAGTTCTGGTCTGGCCTTGAGCTTAAGCCACTCGCTGCTCAAGAAGTCCAAGTCTTCCTCGGAGGCAAATGCCTTTGGGTCCTGGATCCCGGCGTGGTACAACGTTCTGTAGAAGGTCGCTCTGAGGATCTTCTTGGTCGTCTGGTAGTGGCCGATCTGTGAGAGGTACGAGAAATCTCTCTCGCACGCCGTCCCCCACGCGTTGAAGAACAACTCGACGTTGATGTTATGGGCAAGCAAACGGTCGCCGAGTCTCAAGGAGATGGCATCGAGCATCACATCGTAGCCAATGCAGGTGCCAATGATATCGAAGACAACGTCAGGCATGTTTCTGGTGTCTGTCTGGTGGTCTGAGGGGAGAGGAGGGGAGTGAAGGGGTTTCTTGCTAGCTCTCCTCTGGTTACTAGCCTGTTCTCTCTCTCTCTCTGTCTTTTTCTTCTTCTTCTCTCTCTTTCTCCTCTCAGAGAACGATGCTCCACGCCCCCTTTTATCCAGCCAGCAGCCTGTCGTCCCCCCGCATTCGGCTCGGCCGTTTACGCGATCCCAACGGTTGGCGGATCGGAACTGCGATAACCACGGGGACGACGCCAGCGAGCAGCTTCTGCTGCCGAGGCGCCTAAGCCGTGCGGGAGCGTAATGACACTTCGGGAGGGGGGGGGATGCCAGCGGGAGAGTAGAAGCAGCAGACGGGTTGGGGGGCAGAGAGGAGGGAGAAAAAGAGTTCAGGAGTAGGTAGGGTTTGTAATTACTATCAGGTGGGTCGGTGATACACAGAGGAAGTGAGCGAGGGAAGAAAAAAGGCTGGCTGGCTGGATAACTATAGTTTGGAGAAACCGGTGTCCTTGAGGACAGTGTTTCTGGCGTTTCTCAACCGCTCGGCCGTGAGCATGAAGGGAACAGGGATGTCCGTCATCTGCACAGGAACGTCGTTGAGCATCATCTGGGCAATGGCCTTGGCGCTGAGGAAGATCCGAGGCATGCCGTGGCCATGGAAGCCGCCGATGATGTACTTGTGGGCGGAATCTGGTGACTCGCCTATCCAGGGCAAGGCGTCGGCGGAGTAGCCGAGGATACCGGTCCAGAGGTAGTCGACCTCGGTCTTGGCCTTTTTCCAGGTGTAGAAGTGCTTCTGCATAAACTTCTCGTACCAGCCCTTCACGTCGCCGGCGAAGAGGGTCGAGTCGTCGATGTTCTTGTACCACGCGTCCTTATCCTTCAAGTAGTACGGCTTGGCGCCGCCGACTATGACGGTGCCGTCCGGTCTGTTGATTAGGTACTCGTGGTTGGTGAAGTCACGGCAGATACCGTAGGTGTTCGAGAGATATGGCACAGGCTTGTCCTCGTCCTTGACCTTGATGTGCGAGCATGTGCCCTTCACGGGGATGATCTTGTCCTCGAACTCGGGAGCAAGGGCTGCAGTGTAGGCGTTGGTTGCCAGGACCACCTTCTTGGTCTTAACGCTGCCCCGGTTGGTGTGAACGATGTACGAGCCGTTCTTCTGCTTCTCAATGCTCTTGACCGTCGTGTACGTCTGCACGTTCATGCCCTGCTCGATGCAGTACGAGAGGAAGCCCTTGACCATCTTGTACGGCCACAAATGGCCCGCAGTGAACGTCAACGAGACTGGTGAGTCCTCGCAGATCGAGGTTACCCCCGCGTTCTGACCAAACTGTACCTGGATGTCGTCCAGAACCTTGCTGTACGGGTTCTCTCTCAATGCCTGCATTGCCTTCAAGCACCCGGCAACAGCGCCCTTCGTGAGATGGACGTTGCACGCTCTCGCGAGCACAAAGTCACAGTCGATGTTCAGCTCCTCGATAGCCTGCTTTAACGCAGAAAGATGCGCGTGCTCGAAGTTACCGATGGAGGCCGCCTCCTTCAAGCCAAAACGCTTCTCAAAGCTGAGATACTCTCTGTAGTAGTCGGGCTTCAAGTGGCCACCATTTCTCCCGGTAGCGCCCGAGCCAATGAATCTCGACTCTAGCAGCAGAACCTTTGGTAGGGTTCTGCTCGACTGCTTGTATGTCCAGTAGCCGACCGCGGCACCAGCATAGCCTCCACCAATAATGAGGATGTCTGTTTCCTGTGGAAGCTCGGGAGTCGTTCTGGTGTTCTTAAACGGGTCTTCCTCCGAGTGCCAGAATGACAGGGTGGGGTTGGCCACGGGGAAGTAGTTTGGTGCGGCAGCCATCGTTGCTTGTTCGGGATGGTTTGTGCTTGTCGTGTTTCCTGTGCTTGGCCAGCAGAGAGCTTCCGCTGCTCTCCGTAGAGATCGCCTCTCTCCTTTGTTCCCAGGCAGACGACGCCAGGCTGACGTTTTATATATCCGCCCAGCCATACTCCGATAACAGGCACCGCCAGCCTCGCAAGCCGCGACCCGATAAGCGACGTGCTCCCGAGGAGGTTCGCGTTCGGAGCGGTACTGGCCAGGAGGGGCTGCCAGGTATAAGACCAGGATAGTTGGCTATTTTGCGGCGACGAGGAACGGAAATCAGGTATTCTTCTCTCCAGGGCGCAGGGTGGTGGCCGACAACAAAGAAGAAACGCGGAGACACAGAAATGGTTCTGGCAGCGTCATTTGCGCTGGAAAACGGCGGTGAGATCCCGGCAGTAGGGCTTGGAACATGGCAGTTGGACGGCGAGCATGGCCACGACGCAATCGTCTACGCCCTGCAGCATGGCTACCGGATGATCGACGCAGCGTACGCCTACTTCAACCATGAGACTGTTGGCAAGGCGCTGAAGGAGTCGGGCGTGCCACGGCAGGAGATCTTTCTGGTGGACAAGCTCGGCAACACTTGGCATACCGCCGCCGAGGAGTGTCTGGATCTGACGCTCAAGGCCCTGGACGTCGAGTACTTGGACCTCTGGCTCATGCACTGGCCCTCGCCGCTCAATCACAACGGCAACGACCCGAAGACGCCCCATCTGCCCGACGGCTCTATTGACTTCGAGAAGGACTGGGACTACGTGAAGACCTGGGCCGCGATAATCGCCGTGCAGAAGAAGTTCCCGGAGAAGGTCAAGAGAATAGGCGTGGCCAACTTCTCCGTCGAGGAGCTGGAGCGCCTCATCAAGGAGACGGGCGTGGCGCCGGAGGTCAACCAGGTGGAGCTGCACCCAGCAAACAACCAGCAGAAGCTGTACACATACTGCAAAAACAACGGCATCCAGCTCGTGGCGTACAGTCCGTTGGGCTCCATCGGCTCTCCGTTGTTGAGCAACGAGAAGCTGGTCCAGCTTGCCCAGAAGAAGGGCGTCACCGTGGCCCAGTTGCTCCTCAGCTGGGGGGTTGCGAGTGGCTGGCCGGTCATTCCTCGGTCCCAGTCGCCTGAACGGTTGACCCAGAACATCACGCTCGTGGACCTCACTCCGTCAGAGATGGCCCTCATTTCCGCCATAGGCCAGGAAAAGAAGAAGCGTTTCATCAATGCGCCTTGGCATACCTTCGTCGGGAGCGAGTGAAGGGCAACATCCTCTGTATAACTCTTGTATATGACTAGGTATGACATCCGTCTCTCTCTCCCTCCTGAACTACTCTTCGCCCTGTTATCCCATCCGCCTCTTCTGCCGAGATTGCCGGCCCTGCAGGATGTCAAACTGCACCTGTATCGATGCAGCACACTTCGCCGCAGAGACATCGGTCGCCAGAATGACGGCCTCCCATGGTCGTCTGCAATGCGGACACCCCCGACGGCCAGCCAACGGCAATCTCACCAATATACGCACAGCCGTGCAGGTGTCCAAAAACGGCAATCCAAATGCGGTTATGCGACAGCGATAAGCATTGCAGCGGCTGCAGCGAGATAAGACGTTGAGCCGGAAAACCGTCGACGGAAGCTGTGTCTTATATCTGTCGAATTGGCATATTTGACGACCGGGAACTCTGGTTCCTTCACCGGGCTGGTTGTTCTGCCTTCAGCGTGCGCCATTACTCATTGTAAGACGAGAAGCACAAGAAAGATGTCCTGTGAATGCTGTTCGGTTGTGTGTTCGGGCGGGCCGGCCGCCCCTACCCCGAAGTCGAAGGTGGAGTATGAGAGAATCGAAAAGCTCAGACAGAGCATGGTGGCACCATTCTATGTCCACTGTTCTACTGTTTTCGACCCCAAGGCGATGCAATGTCTCGAAAATGTCTCGTTCAAGATTGACCCAGCCGTCGGACTGATTCTCGAGGTCTTGCATAGAACGACCAATGACTGCAACCTGGGTGAAAACGATGTCGATCTGAGAGGGAAGTTTGTCATGCCAGGGTTCGTGGATGCACACACCCATATCTTCTTGCATTCCTATGACGAGAAAGACAGTGCGAGACAGGTGAGAGACGAGGGTTTTGTCGAAAGGATCATCAGGGCAACCAACCACTGCAAGACCGCCCTGATGTGTGGTTACACAACCTATAGGGACCTGGGCTCGGAAGGAATGGAAGATGCCGACGCAAACGTCAGGGATGCAATCAACCGTGGCATTGCGATTGGTCCGCGTCTCTTCGTAGCCACCCAGGTTCTAGCCTCCATCAACGGCTTCAAAACTCACACGGAGAACACCATCGGTGGCACCCGTGTCCCAGCCATGAGTGAGGCGTGTGACGGTGAGGACGAAATTAGAAAGGCCGTGAGAAGACGTCTCGGGGTCGGCTGTGATGTGGTCAAGTTCTACGCAGACTACAGGAAGCGGATCATGAGATTCCCTCCTGCACAACCACACCCATACCTCTCCTCCGTACAGTTCCCACCGGACGTTCCAAACCCGGATGTGATTCTATATACTCAGCATGAGATGGACGTACTTGTCGCAGAAGCAAAGAACGCCGACTGTCCTGTTGCTGCTCACTGTGCAACAAACAGAGCAGTGAAAATGGCCGCAGAAGCCGGCGTTTCCACCCTGGAACACGCCTTCTGGTGTGACGACGAAACATTAGAGGTTGTCAAAAAGCATAACTGTATGATCGTTCCTACACTAGCAATCGCTGAAAGATTATATGGCTTGAACTTCAAGTTCATGCTGGAGAAGACCTATAAAGCCTGGAAACTTGGCATCAAGCAGGCCTGTGGTGGTGACACAGGTACTTTCAACCATGGAGAAAACATCCGTGAAGCCGAGCTTTTCATTGCATCCGGAATTCCAGTTGACGAAACACTAAAGTGCCTTACCTACAATGGGTGGCTCGCATGTGGTGGACACAGATGCGGTAGACTTTTCGGGTGGCTTGCTGAGGGAACCGCAGCAGATATTGTTGCATTAGATGAAAGTCCTTTCGATTCCTTTTCGACTCTGAGAAAGCCTTCTTTCGTAATGAAAGACGGTAAGGTTTATAAAAAGGACAGCAAATGCACTGTTCTATAGCTTTTAATAACTTGTGTATGACCCTAGGATGAAAAATGTCTCAGTTGCGATTCCTTTACCCTGTCTCCAAGCTGGAAATTTAGCGTGTTAAAATTACTTCTGTTGCACAACCGTATTAAGAAATCACATGCATTAATTTAGATGTCTGTCTATAGGGTAGTTCAATACACACAAGCTAATTATGAGACGCCAAGGATTGGGCCTTCAATGCTTTCGAGGCTTCTAACACACTCAGCAAGTATGTTTACACCTTTCTTCAGATCCTCTTCACTGATAGTTGCTGGTGGGCATATTCTGATTCTTTTACCACCTGCAGCAGAATTGACTACTAGTCCATTAACTGCACACAGTGCTGCCAGTCTTGCTCCATTGAATGACTTGTTAATGCAAGCAGGGTTGAGGACTGCCGCAAGTAGCACGCCCTCCCCGCTCATCGATGCAATTTGTTCGAGCTTCTCATTTAAAAGTAGCTTTTTGAGAAGAGCACCCTTTTCTTTTGCTTGCTCACTGATCTTTTCACCAACCAAAACTTCCAGAGCGGCAATTGCAGCAGATGTAGCAGGTGGGTTTGCAGCCATGGTTGAGCCAATGTCACCATATTCCAAAATATCCATCACTTCTTCCACACCGCAAACAGCGGATAATGGAGCGACTCCGCCTGCCAACGCTTTACCCAAGCATACCAGGTCAGGCTTTATTCCATCGTCCCAGGATTTCAAGATGGCTCCGGCTCTACCCAAACCGGTTTGAACTTCATCTGCAATAAACAAAATATTGTAGTTCTTGCAGAGGTCATATGCCTTTTTCAAGTAGCCCTTTGGTGGAGTGATGATACCAGCAGATCCTTGGATTGGTTCAACCATGAAGGCAGCGATTTTGGCATGATCCTTTTCTAATGCAATCGCTAAAGAGTCAATATCACCGTACTCAACCACAACTCCTGAAGGAGAAGTCGAACCAACATGAGGAACATAAGGACCAAATTTGTCGTTTCTGGTTGCTGCAAATGAGTGTGTCGAAATCGTTAAACCGTGATAGCACGCGGAAGTCGTCAACACAAAAGCTTCGTTCTCTTTGATGCCTTTCTTCAAGTATCCCCATTTTCTTGCTAGCTTGGTTGCTGTGTCTGTGGCATCGGCACCGGAACACATGCACACGATTCTATTATAGCCAAGAACTTCCTCCACCTTTTCTCCGAGTTTAGCATACTTTGGACTCATAAAAGAAGTGTTGGTCAAAGCACAATCATGGATCGCACTACATGCTGCCTCCACTATTTTAGGATGAGAATGGCCCATATTTGCAACAGCAAAAAATGACAAGAAGTCAATGTATTCATTGCCGTCGATATCCCATAGGGTTGCATTTTTCGCTTTGGCAAGTGGAACAGGCAACGGGGAGAAACCACCTCTAACGTGTGATTTGTAGCTTTCAATAGTCCCTTCTGCTTCTTTGGAATACCGGATCTCAGTATTCATCTTCTCATTGCTTGCGTAGAACCAGGTAAGGCAAAATTTTCCCCTAGGGGAAAAAAGAGGCCAGGAAAATCAGCATAGATAGCAGCAACCCAATCTCCTTATATCCAAATTCTTATCGTCGGGGTAATAGATAGGTTGTCTCTTTACGCGCTGATTTCTTCGAAAATATCGGGAAGAGCAACTCCAGGGGTTTTTTGTGGAGACTTTTATTTTGATCTTCTGATTACAAGAAGCTCCCATAGCCAATAACTGGTGGGCAATGGAGACAAAGCAGTAAGAGTGTCCTCGGACAGGATAAAACAGAGATCCGAGCAAAAGAGCGTGGAGTGCACAAGAATCAGCCTAGCGGGCAAAAATAAGCAATGTTACCATCATGTATAATATGTAAGAAGAGAAAAAAGAAATGCGATTTTAATTTACCCAGCTGCAAGCACTGCGAAAGCATGGGTACCCAATGCGAATACTATGACGAAGGTCTGGACAATAATGTTCCCAGGGAGTATTTGAAGAGCTTGAATGACAATGTCATCGCGTTGAGAAACGAAATAGACAAGTACAAGAAGAAAATTAACAAGAGGACGTCGCAGAATGGCTTTACCGTGGATAAGAAAAACAAACTTTATGAAGTCGTCAAAAATGGTACCCTTCTGGAGGGATCAAACTCAGAATTGCACTATTTTGGGCCATGCTCATTGATGTCGATGATTTACATGAGTTCCATGATGCTGGATCTGAGGATCACTCCCTTGGACCGCATGTCTATTATGGACTTCAGAACAATCCCGCCCGTGAAAATGGCCTTTGACTACAGCATGATAACCAGTGATCATTCTAAAGTGCTAATAACAAACTACCTTACAAACATATACCCATCATATCCGTTGCTCTCGGAGTCATTTTTCCATTTTGACCTCATGGTAAAAAACTATCCGGATAAAAAACAGCTTTTTATTTTGCTTATATTGTTGATCTCTTCAGCGCAGGTTATGAGGAAGCGATCAGACTTTGTGCCCATAAAGGTAATGTTGCAACAAAAGGTTTTGGAAATAATGAAAACAAAATTAAACCGTGAGGACGGAGATTCTCTACTCTGTTTTCTGCTCTATGCATTGTACGAATCGTTTGATCCAGAGACCGGAAAGTCTGTGTGGAAAAATCTATCTTTCGCCTGTGCCATTGCTGAAAGATTGCAGTTGAAAAATCTAGACAATGCCATACCGCTTCCGGGACTAATCGCATGCACCATACCGAGAAGTCAGTTCTTAAAAGTTCTAGTCTACTTGGATTCAGAAATGTCCTTGTGTCTCGGAAATCCACCATCCATATCGCTTTCCAGAAACCAGATATTGAGTCTAGAAGATCTTTCGTTGCAAAACTACTTTTTGCAGATTTTTGAAAAGGTACAATTCTATACTACCCTGTACGCAAATTCTTCTGGTTGTGATATAGTAAGATTGTTTGAGTCGCCACTGTTAACCACACAAAATGATCCAAATATATGGATACTAGCATCTCCCCTACTTTCTCACAAATGTTCGAGCTGTGAAGCCTATTTTTCTACAGTGGTGATGAACATTTTGAACGCATCTATTGCAATAATAGGAGATTATAATTTGAGAATGAAGGGCGCAGGTATCACGCTATATTGGATTGCTTTATCTAAAATTTCGACCGCGGTGCTCAATCTAATCTTGATCAGAAAAATGTATTATTCAAGTTATTTCGGAATAGTGGAAAACGATCTATTGCTGGACAACATTGTTTTGGGACAACGGTTGGTATCTCAAATATCTTCCCAGTGGTATCGTGCGAGTTCTATCAAGGGTTTTGTAGATATGGCATATGCAGCACTTAAGTTGCAAGTTACATAAATAAAATAGGTCATAAGAATCGGGCAGTATTATATACCGCCACCCATTTGAGCGAACAAATCATTTAAATTCCAGAAACTGTTGTCATTAAAATGGTCTTCCCAGTTTGACTTCTCCGCAAACTTTTGGTTTAGCAAAGAGAATTCGTTATCTGCATAGGTGATGTCATCCAGTATTGTTCCGGATAAATCTTCTTTCTCCAAAGAGGAAGGATTAGAGGATGCTTTCCCATTATGCGGGAAGACCAAATGTTCAATTTGCAAAGATATTTCAGACATTGACTCGGGGCTGACAGTTTCAGAGTTGCTCAACTTCGTCACAACCTTCTGACGTAGATCATCCAAATAGCTTGTCATCTTTGAAGCACCGATATCAGGCCAGCGCTCGTTAAATTTCTCGAGTAATTGAATGCAGGCCTTCATCTTCTGATCAAGATATTCTAGAGTGAAAGATTTAAAAATCCAATCGTGCTGAAACCACATAACATCTAGTAAATTGACAGCAGCTTCTTCTACATAATAGACTCCCATTAACAAATAGGAAACTTGGCCGCGTTGCGAATCTTTCAAATATTCATCCACATGAACAGATAAGGCTTCAACTAGCTTAATGACTGAAAGGCGACTAGGTTCTGGAATTCTTGGTGTTCTTCTTCTCATTCGAATTTGCAAAGATGCTTTAGTAATCAATCTGAATCTCAACTGATTGACTTTCGCAAATTCTTCTGCCTTCAAATACCAGTTCTCAACCCTGGCATCCATATTATTGATCCAATCTTCGATTGTGCCTGAGATTTCTTTATTGTGCCATAGAACATCACA
Source organism: Pichia sp. NRRL Y-27259 (assembly GCA_030563085.1). Taxonomy (NCBI): domain Eukaryota; kingdom Fungi; phylum Ascomycota; class Pichiomycetes; order Pichiales; family Pichiaceae; genus Pichia; species Pichia sp. NRRL Y-27259. The sequence goes on from JAKUBB010000007.1 coordinate 180,995, forward strand.
TATTTCCGATTCGCACAGACGAAGGGAGTAAAAGTGTAATGCTGCAGCCTTCGTTTTGGGTCCTGAGTAATCTATACCCTTCTCAGTAATGAACGAGTCGTCAACAATAGTGGGATATTCTACCGAGATCAATGCTTGCGGAATTGGGAACCGGATTCTCAAAACAGATGATAGATGTCTCAACATGGCGCTACAAACTAGGAATATTCGTCGTCTGTCGTCCACGTCCAAAACGGTGATGACTTCAGACTCAACTTCCTTGTGCAGGCCCATATCCACAGATAGACGCAACGCATCTCTCAAGGTTCTCCAGATGTCAGCAACGTAAGGGTTTGCAAACGCATAATGAGCTATTAGCAAAGTGATCTGCAACTTCTTCATTTTCGATTCCCAGGTGGTTTCAAGTATCTGAGAAATAGTTGTTGCAAACAAGGCGCTCGAAGAGGAAAGAGCACGTTTTTCACTTTTGTTCCTGATCAAAGCAGCCGAAATTGCCATTGTTATAGCAACAACCGCCTTTTCAAATGACGAAGCTGTACTGGGATTGTTCAAGACTTTATTCAAGATCCCTGTCAACTCGGACTTGGATATAACTGGCCACTGGGGGAGGTGGGTGTCTACGTAGTTGGACATCATGATTTCTACCACATTTGTCGGTATGGTACTCAAATCGACTGGCGGGTGGTCTTCGATAAATGTCTTCATGTTTCCTCGTTTATTATTGTCGATCATAGTGTCGAATGGGGCGGGCAAATTGCTGGACGTGAAGTAGAATGAGGAAAACGAAGAAAAGGTGTTGTCATGTTCCGCTATATCAAAGCTCTCCAGAAACGGGGTAGCTGCAAACTTCGTGATCGAATACGAGCGTTCTTCGAGGTCGTCAATCACATGGTGCTGTTTCAGTTTCTTCAACTCGATCTCCAACTCTGCAACCCGTGCCTCGATGTATAGCGGCAAACTTCTCGGTATGGGTTTCCGAAGGCCCCTCACCCAGGCATAACATTCGACGTTGTCACGTTTGCAACTGATACACTTGGGAAACTCGTAAGTGCAGGGAATCCTTTTCTGCTTGCAGCGGAAACACTTTGTAGAAAACCGTCTGTGGCTGCTCTTTTGTAACACTTCTATGTCGGCCGGTGTGAAAAGCTCATCCATTTGGAGTAACTGGCAAATATCTGTCTTCGCCGATGTTGATGACGCTGAAGATAACGACGGCGGAAATAGCTTTTTCCTGCTGTTGCTGCTGCTGCTTCTGCTTCTGCTGCTGTTACTATTACTCTCCGGGTGGCTGGAGCTTGCCTGCTGTGTATTCAGCAATTGCACTCCTTCCTGCCTTTCCTGTCCATAGAAGCCGAAGCTGAAATTCAGATCGAGGTCGGAGTCGAAATTGAGGCCGAGCTCCAAACTGCAGTCCTTGTCCTGCTCACTTTCCTGTTCGCCGTCTCTCATCTTTTATATCAACCTCCGTAGTATTGATTGTCTTTCATTTCCATTTTTTCCAGGGTGCACGGATGATGGAGAGCTCTCTGTCTTCTCCGCTATCTGATCCTTTCCGGTGTACGTGGTGTAGCTGTGCTTGTGTCTGCTCGGACGGGCCAGGCGCCAACAAGGACAGCTAGACGGATTATAGAAATAGGATATTGGAGATGCCCATATCTATAATGATGTAAAACTTGATGCTCTTGACGGAAGCTCTTGGTCCCCAACCCGATCGGAGCTGTACTTGTTATCGGTCTCGACGCTGAAACATTGTGTGTCAGCTTATCCGACGCTGCTCGAAGATGCTTCGCAGAAGCGAACTTTCTGTACCGTGGAGCTCTAGTATGGGATACATGAATCAGAGGGATGGGAATAGTAAACTGGTGACACGATGTGTGTGCTCGGAGAAGGATCTATATATGACGGTCCCGGTCCATCTGTCAGCTGGCTAGCAGGGATGTATTTTTTTTTCTTTTTGGTGGTGATCCCTGACTCTATTTTGAGACAGTTCATCTTGCCTGTATTTTTAAGTAAAGGTTTCATGGAAAGCTGCGGATCAGCATGATGCAGACATCTAACTTTGGAAACCTCTCCTTGCTCCAGATAGCCGGAGTGTTGCTGGTTTTTGGTTCTTTTTGCTTGGCCGTATGGCTATACAACTTCACCATCAAACCAAGTCAGCCGAAGATCGAAGGGTTGCCGGAAATCAAAACCAGCTCTCTAGTCTTCGGTGTCCTTACGAGACTAAGCAAGGACCACCCTACAAAACTTCAGCAGTTGTCATTAGAAAAGGGAGCTCCAGTTTTTCAATGCATGATGGGTACCCAAAGGGTCGTCTTTGTGAACTCGTTTGACGCAGCAAACGAGTGGTTCATCAAGAACCAAACGAGTTTAATCGACAGACCGTTGTTCTACACATTCCACAAGCTCGTGTCCACTTCGCAGGGCCTAACGATTGGTTCTTCCCCATGGAATGAGACATGTAAGAAGAGACGTTTGAATGTTCAGAGATACATGACCACTCCTGCTATCAGGGAACGTGCTGGCTTGATTGATTTGGAAAGTTACTCTTTCCTCAGAGATTTTTACAGAGACTCCCAGGGCAAGTACATCTACCCTTACAAGTACACACAAAGATTGGCGCTAAACTTCACAGCAATGTTGTGCTATGCGACCAGGTTCGATAAGATTGAAACCCCTCTGTTGGAGGAAATTCTAGAAATGGTCAAGCTCATCTCATCGTTCCGTTCCACTAACAACAACCTCCAGGATTTTGTTCCCTTAATGAGACTCTTGCCCGAAAATGAAAGAAAGAGACAAGCTGTAGAAGCCGGTAACAGGAGAAACCTATGGTTGGGCAAACTGACCGAAGAAGCCATCAGCCACAAGGATACCAGAAAGAGCATTGTTGGAGATTTTGCCAACACCGATGGCAAGGGTAGACTAAACATCGACGACATCAAAAGTATCTGTGTTGGTTTGGTATCCGGTGGTTTCGAGACCATCGGATCCACTACCAGTTTGATCCTGCTACAGTTGGTCAGCGCAAAGGGTACTGAGTGGCAAGACAGAATCCACGGCGAGTGTGTTAAGATCTACGGCAGTGTTGAAAACGCATACGAGAACGTCATTTTGGAAGAAAAGTGTGACTTTGCTGTTTCCTTCGTGCGTGAGCTGCTCAGAATGTACGCCGTCATTCCTTTAATTCCTGCAAGAAAAACAACAAAGCCCTTCCAGTGGATTGACACCGTCATTCCTGAAGGAGTCACTGTTATCTTGAATGCTCAGGCTGCCAACCACGATGAAACCCACTTTGGCCCTACTGTCCACGAGTTCGATCCTGAAAGATTCATGAATGACAAGTCCGTCGACGTGCCACCATACCACTTCACCTTTGGAGCAGGTTCCAGAGCATGCACAGCCATCAACCTCTCTAACCGTATCCTATATGTTTTTCTAACCCGGGTCTGTCTTCTGTGCAAAGTCCACGGAGACCCAAGCAAGACGCCGGATTTCGACTACCTCAACTACGCAGCCGACAGAACCGCTCAGACCTACTGGCCTAAGGAGTTTGGCATCCAGCTCGAGCCAAGAGATGTCGCCATTTTAAAGGCATGCATGTCGGCTTCTGAGTCCAAGTGCCAAGAGGAGTTGGGATACTCCATCGAACACAGTGTCTGAGCATGAAAAATAAAAACATGTACCTAAATAAATGTTTATGTGTACTTTTGTGCAATTCTAAAAGAAATCAATCACCTTACTCTCCTCACCATCGGCTTCAGCTCATGTTGCAACAATTGCCATCGTCTTGGCGGCTGGCCTTCCCTGTCTCTTCTCTTCTTCCTGTCTCCTGCCCTCCCCTCTTTCTCTCGGAGTAGAAAAAATGTTCCCAAAGGAGGAGCGAAGAATGCTCAGCCCTGTGTGGAGGGGGCGATAAGCTGATGTCGGAGGAAGGGTTCCTGTCTGGCCTCTGTCGTGTTTGGGAAAAGGTTGTTTCGTTTGTTGTTGCCACCTGCGGCGTTGATCTGGCCCGATTGTCCATGGTGGAGGAAGCCCACTGGAGCAGGTTTGGCTACACGTTTCGTGCATTCCCTTTTTTCTAGCTAGAGGGTGCAGAGTCGATTAGCTTGTTCTGTGTTGAGCCGTGTGTTTAAGAATCCCACTCCCTGATTTGACATGACAAAGCCTAATTACATCAACTTCAAGCTCAAGGATCCCTTTGCGACACACACCAATGTCAACGTCGCCGGCACGTTTAATGACTGGGACCCGACCGCAGACGCGTTGGCCTTTGACACGGAGTCAAAGGACTGGTTTCTCGACCTGGACGTCGACCTTCCGGTGGATCACAAGGTGATGTACAAGTACGTGGTTGACGAGAACAAGTGGATCTGCGACGTCTCGGCGCCTCTCGAGAAGGATGCTGATGGGAACGAGAATAACATCACGTTTGTTATCTTGAAGAACAAGACGCAAACGGGGAGCAAGGTGGGAAGCGACAGGAAAGAGCAAGAGCCAGCGCATGAGCAGAAACAGAAGCAAGAGGAAGGCAAAGATAGCAGTGCTTCCGGCAAAGAGGAGCAGCAAGAGCAAGAAGAAGAGGTGTTTGACCACAAGTCTTTCCATGAGAACGAGCTTTTCGACGCCTCTGAACAGGTCCAGGACGAAACTGCTCCTACAAGCGGTGAAGAAAACAACCAGGAGCCTGACGCCCCGCTCGATGCTAACGCTCACAATATTCAGTTGGCAACAACCGGTCCAAAGAAAGACAGCAAGGATATCCCAAAACCTAGTGGAGGCTTCAGCTTTGCTTCATTGTGGGAATCGATCGCATGGTTCTTCAAGTATTATATTTTATCGTGGTTCTACCCTGAGCACTGATGATGCGGTGCTTCGATGCAGAAAGTTTTCTATAGTAGGTAAATGAATAGTACCTCAGTTGTTAGGTTAAGTGAATAATATTATACATAGACGAGTAGCAAAGGTGTCTCAATGTTAGTGTTACAGGGCCGATCACTGACGTGCACGCCTATTTCTTGAAAAATCTGAGTTCCAGCCATCTGGCTAAAGGGTAAGACAAACCGGCGAATGCAATGGCCAAGAAGGTCCCGAGGTCGGCGCCATATTCACCTACATAACTCGAAATAGGCCCTCTGAAATAAACTTGGTTCATGCCAACGACTGCTCCAGCAACACCGCAGCAAAATCCAAAGGTGGCAGCAATCCCGTTTGTCAACACATACTTGTCATTCCAGGCTTCGAAATTGTAGTATGGTTTCGAGTACACCGATGAAAACGGAGGCACCGTATCAGGCTTGTTAGAGGTTTCGTCCTCCGATGATGGTGTCACACTAGGTGGTGACGAGGATGATGAGGATGATAATACAGTATTATTTTCTGTTCTAAACTGATCAATTTTCTCCGCTAATAGGGTATCATCCAAAGTGGTTTCACAGTTCTCGATATCCGCTGTCTTTGGACTGTCCGGCACTTCGAACATTTCCTTTTTATAAAGGGACACCAAGCTTGTGGATCTGAAAATAACATTCTCCTCGATCAACAACGTGAAATAGATGCTGATCCAGTATCCCAACATTGGCAAGAAGTTAGAAAGGATCTCTGAGAAATGGTCCCTTCCAACCAATGAGCACACTAGAGTTATCACAAAGATGATGATGACAATAAACCATCTACTGAGGTATCTGTATGCTAGATCATCTAATAATTGAACCGCCAACGCACTTGAATAATTGTTGATGATGTTGTTTGTGATTAACGATAACCAGAACACCACTATCAAGAACTTGCCAAAGTTCCCCCACCTGTCGAAAACAAGGTTTAGCAATCCACCCAATGACTTTTCAGTATACGTCTCATTCCATAACTCGTTTCCAACTGCCGCATTACCAATCAACATTCCAACGACGGCACCGAAAACAGTTGGTAACGAGATCCCAAAAAAAGTCAATAAGAATAGCTTCACTTGTGAAACATCTTCGGGAAAGATGATGTAGTAGTCAGCAGCACAACCGCCCCAAGTAGCGGTCACAGAATAGGAAAGTGTGAAAAAGGAAATTCTATTTCCCACCTTGGTCAGGCCACTATCGCCCAAAGTTTGCAAATCCTCATACTTAACATATTGATTGCCACTGATAATGTAGAGCAAGAAAACGACAAGCAAGACAAAAATACCAATGACACCTTCAAACTTCAAAACGTATTCAATGCCAAAAAGAGCAACGACTAAACTGACTATACTGACAATGACAATACCAACACTCAAACTTAGACGCCCTCCGCTTAACCATTTCAATATCTCACCTCCAAGAACGCTGTTGGTAACACTCCATCCAAGGAATCCAATGATAGTAATCAAACTGACCACACGAACCATCCATGGGCCGAATAAGTATCTTGCACTGCACATTTGTCGAAGTCCTGATCGTGGACCCATTGTAGAGCAATATGCTGCCACCAAGCATCCAAAAAGTGTGCCTAGTATGCCACATACAAGTGTATCTTTATATCCTAATCCAAAGATTAATGGACCTAGAAAGAATGACGACATCGACGTCAAACCGCCGCATCCGGATATCCAAAGTCCCAAAGTCGATAGGTAGGGTCCCCACGAATCTTTATCGTATCTTTCTGATGGAAGATATCTGTGAATACCCTTCGATTCCACCCCCAAAGAGTCGACAAACTGTGAAGATTTCCTTGCAAAATGTACAATCTTCTGCATCATTCAATTCTGTAATCCAGTAGATACGTTATAGGTAAATTGAAGAAAAAGGAGTATCTCCAAATGGAGGCTAAAGAAAGTGTAGGAGCAACTGGTTTCAGATCAGAGAAAACGGTAAGCGTACATCTGTTCTTATAAGAACCTTGGGCACCGTTGCATCTCTAGTTGCACAAGCTTCCGTTTTAATGGAATAATGACTCTGAAATATCAGATTTCATCACTTATCTAAAATTTTGATATCAGAATCGGATTTGGAGGCGCAATATGCCTCCAAGCCGATGTACAATTTCCAGCGTCGTCATCTGTTTCCCTTTCTGGGGCAACGCGCTCCGATAGTCGACAAGTTGCAAAGCCGACGTTGAAACTGAACTGAAGATTGACAGGATGCATGAGTTATATTAGATATATTTATTTAGGTAAACGTGTAGAAAATAACTATTTGGCACTTAGAAAGTGCACTCTGCTATATGAAGAGTGATGAAATCAGAGAAAAGGGAATGAAAGAAATAGAGTAAAGGAGACTAGAATAAAAGAAGAAAAGGGGAAATAGATCAGAACAATACAAACACATGGAAAATTGAAAATTAAAAAGTTTAAAAAAGTAAAGTTGGAAAAAGTTAAAAAATTGAAAGTGACAACATATGAAGTAGACTAAAATAAGTTAAAATGAAGTAAAATAAAATAAGTAGGGAAGTGAGAAGCTAGTAAATTGAAAACTGAAAAATGAAAAACAAGCAAAATAGCATAGAAAAACTGGAGCTAAAGGATTTTGGGTTATAGCTGAGGCTGGTTTGATGATTCATCAAAGGTGATTCCCAATGGTTGGAATCTGACGGTTGCCTCGTCAATGTAGTCTTCTTCCTCTTCTTCCTCTCCACCTTCCGAGTTAGATGAATAATTGAACTGGCCATTGCCGCTTGTAGCAGATGTGTTAAGAGCACCGCCCACAATATCATTACCTGCACTGGGGAAACTATTGAAATCATTTGAAACAAGACCATTTTCGACTTCGCCATTGCCATTGCCATTGCTGCCATTGGCATTCAGTTGAAATTGTCTTGGGGTATTGCCACATCTATCCTTACCAAAGTTGATTTTACACCTTTGGTAATCAGGGTTGTTTCTAATACCGTCAATTGCTTTGATAGCATTAGAAATGTTGGTGAAGTTAACAAAACAGCAATGTCTTTCTTGGAAAAAGTTAATCTGTTCAATTTCGCCAAATTCCTTGAAATCGTAGTACAACTTATCCTTCGTGAACTGGATTTCTGGAATTTTATCCAACCCTCCGATATAAATATTTCTTGAAGCACCATTACCAACTGCCAAATTAATGGAATTTGGCAAAGGCCCGGAGTGTTTCCCCCAGCCAATTTTGATCTTCCGATTGTGAATTATCAAGCCATGTAAGGAAGACATTGCATAAAACTGGGCAGCAGAAATTGGATCGATAAATGTAACAAAACACACGTGTCGTTCGTTTATTAATCTGACATTCTGTAGAATACCACCACGAACAACATTGCAAATTTCTTCGATAGTTGATTCAGGATGTAAATTACCTAAATAGATGGTTCTGTTTCCCAAGTTTGATGTGCCACCAGTGGTAGTTGCAATCATTGCAGCGGCATTTGATTGTTGAACTAACGCGTTTGCAATCAAGTCTCTATCCACTTGGCTTAAGAAATTTTCAGTATTTGGATTTAAGCCTAGATACTGAGCTGCATTATGCTGTTGAGTTTTCGTAATGAAGGCACATCTATCTTTACCGTAAAAAATTCTACGATCCTTGTACTTCTCAATCAGAGGTAGAGACTGCACACATCTTATTGCAGCTAGAATTGAAGTGAAATGAATAAATGCAATTTTTTTCTCGTGAATCATTTTTATTGTGTCGATCTCACCATACTCTTTAGTATCGTTGGCCAACTCTTTCTCTGTCGTATTTTCTGGTAAGTTTCCAATATAAACATTTCTGGTTGCATTATATCTAGAGACACAAGAAGCAACTATAGGCTGGACTGGAGTTGGTTTTCCCCACCCAATTTTGATATCATGATTATTTATTGTTAATCTTTTCAAAATAGCATCTGAATGGAACAAAGTTGCTGACTTTTCATCTAAGAATGAAATGAATGCACAATTCTTTGATGGGATCATTTTCAAAGATTCGACCGTACCAGATCTAACATGGTTTAATAGCTCGTATGGAGTTATTCCACTCGGAATATTGCCCAAATAGACAGTTCTCGATGGAACAGATGATATTTCAGCCCCTATGCCTACACTGCTATTGGCGGCGGAATTACCATTCAGATTTGGGTCCTGAGATGTGAGATCATTAACGCCAAGCAGAGAGTTGGTGCTTAATTGGGGGGTCATGGATACCGAATTTGGAAGTATATGAGAAGGAGCAGTTTGCTGTAGTAAAGAGTTTGCAGATTGTTGATTTAGCAGTGGAATGGAAGTTGGGGCTACCGAATTCATTGGAGGGATATTTGAGATGGAAGTATTAAACTGGGGAGAATCCAAATTAGGATGTAAAAGGCCGTACTGATTCTCATGCATCGAATGATTGTCGTTGCTGTGAACGCCAAGCAGCTGGTTTTGATATAAATTGGTATTGCTGTTGAGGTGGTCGTTGGGAATTTGGCCGAAAGAGTTTGAGTTTTGCATTTGGATATTATATACAGGTTGATTTTGAGACTGGAAGTTCAGATCCGAATTCCAATTGCTCAGCCCTTGACCGGGGTGATTATGTGTGCCATTTTCATCTGTGACGTTTAAATTTGGGGCTGAGCCGTTATTGGAGTGTAGCTGTTGAGCTAGAAATCTGTCTAAGTTAGACATTTTTTGATGAAGGAAAGGGCGTTTTAATATTTTGTATCCTCTAATGAACTGGGTAAAGAATAACACTCAAGCTGTTTAGAAATGAATATTAAAATTGACTGAGCAAATAAAATATAATAAAATGAGATAGGTGAAGCTTAATGAAATGAAACAGTAACCGGTAACTTGGAAAAGAAAAAATGAAGTGAACTAATAGAATAAAGCTTATTTGTGTTTGGAAGGAAATTAGTTAATAAAACAAAATGGAATAACTTGATTTTATGATTTTTTTATCTAAATAAGTTTTTTTTTGTGTTCTCTTTGCAAAAAAAGGATCGATAATCAAGAAGGAATGAACTGAAAAATTATTGAACTTTGGGTGCTGACATAAATGTTTGCCTCTATAGATCCCTTTGCTTGAAAGTTGTGTGCTAATCTTCAACACAAATCAAACGGAGAAGGCAATCTGGGCGGACTTGAGTTGGAGTTCAACAGGAGGTGGAGATCTCGAAGGGGAAAAACAATTTCCAAGATCCAGGTAGCTTTGAACAGACTGTGTTACCGACTTTTGGCTGCTATGTGAACAAATACATGCAACCCACGAGGAAAAGTGATAGTATCTCCGAAATTACTTTTCTGGCAGAGCACCTGTCTGTCAGGGGGGTGAAGCAGAAATACCCAGTCAGATGCGGGTGGGAGAGCGTGTCTAGATAATTTTCGCCCTCCAAGTGTGCCGTTCGGCGGTGGAGCAATCTCAATGAGTCGCAAATTAATCTTTTTGGGTCGATCGGCGCAAAAAGGTTCAGGGGAATTTTCAGGACTTTTCTTGCTTAAACATGAATCCTACAAGATATGGTTGAAACAAGGGGTCTATAGAAGGCTTTGATAGCTACTGGAAATCCGAAAGTGCCAGTGAACAGCAGATTGCCCCCCCTGGTAGTGTAGTATGAGCACCGGTGGAGAGCCTAACAACCTTGGTTTTGACCAGAATGGCCAAGCGAACGGGTTGGGTTCGTTTATGGATCCAGTGAGCCAATTGGGTATGACACAATCTCCTAATCAGCCGAGTCCTGTGGACCACATGAATCAATTGAACCAGCTGAACATGAATCCGATGAGCCAGATGAACTCTATGAGTCAGGGCAACCAGATGGGCCAGATGGGCCAACTGAACCAGATCAACCACCTGAACCCAACAGGCAGTCAGATGAACCTGAATCCGATGGGTCAGATAAACAATCAGCACCAAATGGGGCAGATGGGGCATGTGAACCAAATGAATCAGGTGAGCAATGTGAACCAGATGGGGCACATGAATCAAGCGAATTCGCAACAGCGGCAACAGGGTTCAGAAGTCCGTGGCTGGAATCCAGCCTACGTCCAGTCACTTTTGAGGAAGATACAACCAGGACCAGGTATGACTAAGCAACAGCGGTTTCAGCAATTGCTGAGGAGTGGTGAGCTCACGAGAACTGACGTCCAAATTCTTCAAAGGCATCAGCAGATGCTAAGGCAAGCACAGGCTGTCCGTCAGAAGCAATTACACCAGAGGGCCTTACAGCAACAGCAGCATCAGCAGCAACAGCAACAGAACTCCTCATACTCTGGTAAGTCGCTTCCTGGAAAATCTCTTCCTGGAAAGTCTGTTCCTGGTAAAAGCCTGCCTGGAAAATCTCTTCCTGGAAAGTCTGTTCCTGGTAAAAGCCTGCCTGGAAAGTCTCTGCCTGGAAAGTCTCTACCTGGAAAGTCTCTGCCTGGAACAACTGTACCGGGCAAGACGGTTCCTGGGAAATCGCTCCCTGGAACAAGTACACCAGAGTTCTCTCCACCATTATCCCATGCTCCTCTTGGAGGAAAGTCATTGCCTGTCAATTCAACTTCACAAAGCACAGAAACCCCGATGCAGATACCTGCTGGTATGAACCTGCCTATCAATAGTCCTCTTGGAGTGAATCTGATGTCAGCTTCTCCTCTAAACAACAAAAATTCTCCCGTCAATCAAGCTGTTAATCTCTCGGTTAACCAACCTGTGAATAGTCCCGTTAATATTTCGATGAACCACCATATTAATCAACCTGTTAACCAACCAGTTAACCAACCAGTTAATCAGCCTGTTAACAAGCCTGTAAACAAGCCTATTAATCAATCCATCAATCAGTCGGTCAATCAGGTACCCAATGCTACTTCTTCCGTTCATCAACATGCTGGAATACAGCAGGGAAACCAAGTTAACGGTAGCGTAAATTTTTCGGAAGCCCATATAGAACAATTTAAGCAACAGGAACATCAAAGGAAGGTGTTGCAACAAAGGCAACAGCAAAAATACTTTAACTTAACTGCAGAACAGTATGATAAGTTGAGTGTACAACAGAAACAATTATTAAAATTACAATATCTGCGGAGAAAAGCCAAAACACAACGCTTCTATGAGTCAGACCAAGAGCTTTTGAAGAAGTATGAAAACAATCCTCCTTCATTGGACTTTCACATTCATGAAGAGCACTATAGGTTTGGTCATAACGAAAACCTAATACCAAAAAATGACCCTGCAATAAAGGACTTCCTTACATATGTTGCCAAAAAAAAAATTCCCGATGCACTGATGGAAATTATAAAAGATGGAAATATACAACTTTACGATGGAAATATTATTCTGAGAATACATGACCACCGAATCGTTGACGATGCTTCTCTGTTACCACCTAAGCAACCGACGCCGGTTCCACCTAATGATTTTAAAGAATCTGGTGCTACGGTTCCAAATGCCCATCCTAGTGTTTCTACTGCCAACGCCAGCACGGAGACTAACTCTTCTAATCCAGTTACAGACAAAACAAGTGCTAATGCTAGTGCAACCAATTCCGATTTACCTGATAGCAAAAATCAGACGAAAACTCCGAAAAGATTCAAAGAGTATAGGACCATCTTACGACTAACGCAATCAGCATTATATGAAGATTTCTGTTTAACCACCGATACCCAAATGTTCGGAGACTCCTTTGTTTTGACATACGAAAGTGAGATATTGACTGCCATAACAAGAAGTGTCAATTTGCAACCAATCAACAACCCTTACTTGCAAGATAAATCGCTGTGGCCAACTTCAGAGATGATTGTTCCACATTATGACGAAAAGGAGGACAAGATGGTTTTCCCACACAGGCAAGATATGAGAGAGTTGGTGGAGTCTAAATTGAATTGTAAGAAGAGAGCTTTTACTTATGAGAACTATGATTACAGGCCGTTACATCAAGACGGCTCTCAATCCAACTCCAAGTATGAAAAGCTAATGCTTATCATGGGTAAGTCTTCGCCTCATAGTAACATATCGGCAAACAAACAATCGGTGGAAGTTCCAAGATTTGAGAGGTTAAGATTCATTGAGAACTTAAGACACCAAAACTTAGTCAAAAAAGAAAATAATCTAAGAGGTGTTTCAAGTATCCAAAGTCCTCCCGTGGGGTATACAAGTTTTGGCTCAGTCATGGGGAATATAAACAATCGGAAATCATTTTCCTTTCAAGGCAAAAACGGCGGTAATTCCGCTGGTGTTGGTGGAGAGGTCAAATCCGAAGATAAAGGTGGAAATGCCACGTCTGGTACTAATTCCAAAGGAAAGGCCGGGAAAGTCGGTGCTGGTAAAACTTCAACTCCTCGGAAAAAGAATGACAAGCCAAAGAAGCCGAGGAAGCCTACAAAGAAGCAACTTGCTGCGCAGGCGGCAGCGCAGGCAGCTGTAGAAGGGAATCCTGACGGATCTCCAGTAGCATCAGCATCAGAACCTCCAAAGAAGAAGCGTGCTCCTGCCAAGAAAAAGAATGCAGCAAGTACTCCTGTTACTCCGGCAAACTAGTTTCCACCCTCACAAAACTTTCCTTGTTTTGTCATTCGTTACTTGATTTATACATGACAAAGTTACCCACCCTTGTTTACCCTGTATTTCTAGCTCACTTTGTTTATTTTTAGTTAAATTTTACTATCAAACATAAATTACATAAAAAGAACTGTGGACCTCTCATACCAGCTGGTCAGTACAGTACATTAGTAGTTGATATAAGTAGTCACGGTCTTTCTCGTCAAAAATCCACAAGCCAAAAGCTTTCCCATTGAAGTCTCTGACAATAATTAGTTGATCGCTTTTCTCAATCAAAAGCCCACGATCCTCATCCAAATCATCTTGAGAGAGGTACTTATCTCCTAAGAAACCCAAACTGAAATTTTCTGGTTGTGATCGATTTAGCACGATCAGACCGAATCTGTATAGTTCGCCCTGTTTCGCAGCTAGGACGTTGTCGACGCTCACTCTCGTGATGTTCTCATCTTTTCCGCTCTTATCCCAAACACTTCGGCGTGCATACACACTAACGGGTCCCATGTAAGAACTTTTCACCCAGTCTTCGGCCTCTTCATCATACTGATAAATCACACAATAGGATGATATGTGTAGGAGCTGTGAAATCAGTGGGTCATATTTGGCTATAACATTAAATGTCAAGGCCTGCTTGTAAATTTCAATCGTCTGTGATGAGTCGGCACCCTCAGTAGAAGTCGTATTGTTGTTTATCGTCATCTCTCCCAATGATGTCATAAGATCCAATCCTTTCCTTTGGTTCAGGTTGGCACTTTCAGTTTTGCACCCTCTAGCTTTTCAAAGGATGCAATCTAGAGGAGAGCACTGTGCTTTAAATGTCCCCATAATTTTGATGCTGAGAATCAAACTCTGTGATTTTCTCAAATCACGTGACTTAGATTTTCAACATTAGTTGAACATTTAACCCGCAAATGAAGTTGGAAATAACATCAAGAATGGACCCTGTCTATAAAAAAAATGAAGCTGAGGTGGCGAAAGAAAGCAAAGCTGCAAGTGTTTAGCCTAAGTTAGTTATTCTAACCCACCTTCTCCTATTTTTTTGAAAATTCTCACTTATTGTTGCTTTAGACAGGAGAGAATCTCGGGTGGTAATAAATAAAATCATAAAATTGTTCTATATACAAATAGAAAGATACATTATTATCATTATGCTTCTTCTGAGCTTGCTTCAAGAGCAGAAAAAGGCCGGGATATTACTGATACTAAAGTGGCAACAGAGAAGATTAAAGAGTAGACCATTATTTGTTTTCTTTATCCTTTTTCTCCTCTTTCTTGATCTCGTCAAACTCCGCCTTCCAAACGGTATTACCTTCTTCTTTGGTAACATCAGTGAATAAGACATCAAAGACATCTTGGTACCAATCAGCTGGAACCGGAGTCATGCCCTCTTTGACATTATCCGGCAGCTCTTTCCAATCGGCTTCGTTACCCTTAGGGAAGATGATTGTACTAACACCTGCTCTCTTGGCAGCGATTGTTTTTTCCTTCAATCCACCAATTCTTAGGACTTTACCCGTAAGGGTAATTTCACCTGTCATAGCGACATCTGGTCTCAAAGATCTGTTCAAAGCTAGAGAGAGGAAGGATGAAGTAATCGTAACACCTGCTGATGGGCCATCCTTTGGCGTCGCACCTTCCGGACAATGCAAGTGAATCTGTGCCTTGTCGAAGAACTTGTTTTCTGGAAAGTTCTTGGCTATGAACATCTTGGAGAACGAATATGCAATTCTGACTGACTCCTTCATAACGTCACCCAACTGACCGGTTCTTTCTAATTTAGGGCTTGAATCCTTGGTGATAGCATGCTCGAGAACAGACTCGATATACAAAGCAGAACCACCCATTGATGTCCATGCTAATCCCATGACGACACCTGGAACTGTGGTTTCGTATAATCTATCAGCGGTATAAACAGGTGCACCAACATAATCTTTCAGATTTTCGGACGAGATTACAGAATTGTAATCATCAGGAATCACGATCTGAGGAACTTCCGCCTCCCTCTTGCTTGCATCGCTTGAGTTTCCCTTGGATGTCGCTGCTTCTTCGGATGATGAAGTTTCCTCTTCAATCTTGTCTAAGATAGATTTAGATTCCGTGCTAAATGAATCTTCAGATTTGTCGACCAGTTTTTCGGTCGCAGCATCTGCAATTGGGCCATCAGGTAAGACTGCCTCTTTTTCCTCTGCAAGAAGTTCGTCAATTTCTTCATCACCATATGCTTCAACCGCATTTAATGCAGCCTTTCTGTAGATCTTGTCAATTTGCTTTTTCAAGTTTCTAACACCACTTTCTCTACAGTAGTTTTTGATCAAAGCCTTAATAGCATCTTCAGTTAAATCGACGTTGACATTCTCTAAACCTGCATTCTTTTTAGCTTCCGGTGCTAAATATTTCTCTGCAATCTTGATTTTTTCGTCTTCAATATAACCTGAAATTTCAATAACTTCCATCCGATCAAGTAATGGACCTGGAATAGTGCTTAAAGTGTTCGCGGTACAAACAAATAAGACCTTTGACAAATCGATTGGCAAGTCCATATAATTGTCCAAAAAGGTAGAATTTTGTTCTGGGTCCAATAATTCTAACAACGCAGCAGATGGATCACCACCATTCACGCTGTGAGAATGAGATATTTTGTCAATCTCATCTATCAAAATCAAAGGATTTTCAGTTTGGGTTTTTTTCAAAGCTTGGACAACCCTACCTGGAATTGCACCAACGTAAGTTCTTCTATGGCCTTTAATTTCTGCTACATCACTCAAACCACCAACAGAGAATCTGTAAAACTCTCTATTCAAAGATTTGGCGATAGATTTACCAATGGACGTTTTACCAACACCGGGTGGACCGACGAAACAAACGATCTTACCGTTGATCTTATTCAGTAATTTACCAACCGCAATGAATTCAATGATTCTATCCTTGACATCCTTTAATCCATAATGATCTTCATTCAATACCCCCTTAGCTCTTTTGATATTATAGTTGTCAACAGATTGTTTACCCCAAGGGATTTGAGTTAACCAATCTAGATAATTTCTGGTGACTGTAAATTCGGACATAACTGTTTCCAAAGTTTGTAACTTATTGATTTCTTCGTCGTATATTTTTTTAACTTCTTCAGGCATGTTCAACTTTTTCACTCTTTCGTTATACTTTGCAATCAACTTATCCCTACCATCATCAATTCCAAGTTCCTTTTTGATCCATTTCAACTGTTCATTCAAATGGTATTCTCTGTGTCTCTTTGCCATTCTTTCCTCGATATCCTTTTCGATTTTCTTTTGCATCTCTTTATTCATCAATTCTTTCTTTAGAACAGTTAGCGCCATTTCTAATCTTTCCGAAATGTTGGTACATTCGAGGATCTTCTGTAAATCGGCTTGATTTCCTGCTGTAACAGCAGCAGCAAAATCTGCGAGTTTTTCTGGGCAGTTGAAGATATCACTATGAAGTGAAGCACTGAAAGTTGCAAGTTGATCACTGAAGGATTTGTTTACCAAAGACATTTCTTTGAGAACGTCCAAAATTGCAGCAGTTAAAGAAGTGATTACAGGATCACTTTTCTCGAATGTCTCATCTTCAACATTTGACACATTGGCCAAAGTTATTGGGTACTTCTTCAAAAATGCAGTTGGATTATCTTCTTCTTCTTCATGCTCAACTATTTCATTCTGTTTTTGGTTGACCAGATCTGAAGGTTCCAATAACTCCTTATTTTTGGTTTCTACTGGCTCATCGCCTTCTTTTTCACCAGTTATTCCTTCAATAATTTGCTTCTTGGCCTTACTATCAACTAGAGTTTCCTCTGAATCCACATCGGAGATGTTAGCTTTGGACACATTTGAGTCAAGAGCTTCTTTAGAAGGAGGGAACAAATCGTCTATTCTGATTCTTTTATGAGGATATAAAACAGTGGTTAATGTTTCAACACCTGTGTCTTTATCCTTGGTATACACATTTGATGTGATTTGAGCCAATACACCTGTTTCAAAAACTTGATCTTTGGATTCTATGATATCACTTTCCATGTTTTCATCCTTGAACAAAAAGCAACCAATAAAAGGATACTTCTTATCTAAAGATTCTTTTATGGCCTTTATTACGTTGACATCAGAAATAATGACGGCCTTATAAAAGCCGGGAAATAAAGGACGACGTGAAATAGGTAATGCAACAATCTGTGGATAAACTTCAGGCAATTCTACCATTGTCGAGTTCTTATTGCTTTTAGGCTTCAAAGTGGCAAAAGGAACAGATGATCCATCGTCATCATTTCCGGAACCCCCGTCACCACTGCCAGCTGGTGCAGATGCGGAGGCTGCAACACCGGAAGGTGGTGAGGAAGAAGCCGACTTGGAAGAGTTGTCCGATTTAGAAATCTGATTGTCATCGTCTTTATCTTTCTTCTCCTTTGCAGGGTCAGTCACATCATCGGTTTTGTCGGAATCTTTCTTATCTTCCGACTTTTCATCCTTTTTGCCACTATCATCCTTGTTTTCTCCTGTAGACTTCGATTTCTTGGAAAACTGGAGGATGTTGTAAAGATCAGCATTCGACTGAAGAGAAGGAGGAGTGAGATTTTGTATATCCTGCGTGGCGGAATGTTTCCAAATGTTGGATATTTTCAGGTCTTGTGGAGATGACTGAGCATTGCTTTCGGAGGCGCTCTTCAAGACCTGTAACGTTTCATAGTTGGACAATCTTGAAGCCCGTCTTGTGGAGCTGGCAATCGACTTGAACAAAGATGTCTTAAGCCTAGGCAAGATTGTCTTTTTGCAAGCCAATCTTTTCGAATACCCAAACATATTGTATTTATATTCCTGGGTATAAGTTTAGTCTGTTTTTACCGCTTGCTACTGAAATAGAAGGCAAGTGTTAATGAGTTGGTAATTTACATGTATCGGAGACGAAGAGCCACCACGACATCGTGAGGGCAAAATATGTGGCCCCCCGTGAGTAAAAGAGCCAGCTGGAGTCGAGCATGATTTTCGACACCGATGAGGAAGCGAGTTTGGAGGCAGTGGAGATGATTAGCTGTGGGGATAACGGAGGAGGAATTATAGATAAGCTGGCAAACTGGGTAGTTGGATCTATAGATGTTTGGCAGTACAAATAAGTAAGTAAGTTACTCGATGATTAAATAAATAAAGAAGGAATATAGACTACACAATGTGGGCAAAACACGATTATTTAGGACCGATCATGTTTTCTGGTCTAACCCACTCGTTAAATTGTTCTTCGGTCAAATAGCCTAATTCCAATGCAGATTGCTTCAAGGTCAAGCCCTTGTGGTGAGCGTTCTTGGCGATCTTGGAGGCCTTGTCATAACCGATGTGAGGGTTCAAAGCGGTGACCAACATCAAGGATTCGTGCAAAAGCTTATCAATCTTTCCCTTGTTGGCAACGATACCCTCGACACAGTGGATTCTGAAGGAGTTTGAAGCATCACCCAAAAGTCTGATGGAGGACAATAAGTTGGAGATCAACACTGGCTTGAAGACGTTCAATTCGAATTGACCGGAGGCACCTGCAAAGGTGATAGCGGCGTTGTTACCAAAGACTTGGGTACAGACCATGGTCAAAGCTTCGTTTTGGGTTGGGTTAACCTTACCTGGCATGATGGAAGAACCTGGTTCGTTTTCTGGCAA
The DNA here is from genome assembly GCA_030563085.1 of Pichia sp. NRRL Y-27259. Taxonomy (NCBI): domain Eukaryota; kingdom Fungi; phylum Ascomycota; class Pichiomycetes; order Pichiales; family Pichiaceae; genus Pichia; species Pichia sp. NRRL Y-27259. The sequence goes on from JAKUBB010000007.1 coordinate 200,070, forward strand.
AGACAACTCACCGTAACCACATCTTGGACCGGAACCTAAGTATCTGATATCTTGACCGATCTTGAACAAAGAAGCGGCAACGGTGTTCAAAGCACCCGACATTTCGACGACGGCATCGTGAGCAGCTAAGGCTTCGAATTTGTTTGGAGCGGTGAAGAATTGGAGGCCAGTCAACTTGGTGACTTCTTCAGCAACCTTTTCTGGGAAACCTATTCTGGTGTTCAAACCGGTACCGACAGCAGTACCACCTTGTGCCAAGAATCTTAAGTGTTCTAAGGCGATTTCGATTCTCTTGATACCGTTGGTACATTGTTGGACGTAGCCGGAGAATTCTTGACCCAAGGTCAAAGGAGTGGCATCTTGCAAGTGGGTTCTACCAATCTTGATGATGTCCTTGAATTCGTCGGACTTCTTTTGAAGAGCATCCCTCAAAGCTGTCAATTCAGGCAATAAGTGGGATGAGATCTCAGTGACTGCAGCAATGTGCATTACAGTAGGGAAGGTATCGTTGGAAGATTGAGACATGTTGACATGATCGTTAGGGTGGACAGGAGTCTTGGAACCGAGGGTACCGCCCAAGATTTCGATAGCTCTGTTGGAGATGACTTCGTTGGCGTTCATGTTGGATTGGGTACCGGAACCGGTTTGGAAGACAACCAATGGAAAATGCTCCATCAACTTACCTTCGTAGACTTCGGTGGCAGCCTGTTGGATGGCCTTGGACAACTTTGGGTCGAGAGCACCCAACTCGGTGTTGACCTTGGCAGCAGCCTTCTTCAGGATACCGAAAGACTTGATGACTGGTTCAGGCATCCTTTCTCTAGTACCACCGATCTTGAAGTTCTGGTAGGATCTTTGGGTTTGCGCCCCCCAGTATTTGTCATCTGGGACTTCGATATCACCGAACGCATCCTTTTCTGTTCTCATGGCGATAGGGGAGGTAGAGAAAGCTCTGGCGGACATTCTTAATCTTAACGATGATCTTGCGGCAAGCATATTAGAGGGATCGAAAGGGTTGTGAAAGATGGGGAAAAAAAAGAGGGAACAGTCTGTTAAAAAGCAAGCGGCGGGCTGTAACGTGTACGTGGGCGGGTGTGTGTGTCGACAGGAAAACACCACCGTGCTGTGACAATAGGAATGGGTGGATTGTCCGGGCCAGCCCGTCGGTGGCACATCCACACAACACGCACACGCAACAACCTCCAGTTTGACGTGGAGGAGCCAAAGCGGGGGATCGCTGGTTAGTATTCCTGCATTTCTCACAGAGTCAGACGGTGAGTGGACCGCCAGCAGCCAGCACCGGCTGCTGCATCGGATATGGTGTGCTGCTAAGCGAGGCCAAGAACACGGGAAGATGGAGCCCGCGGACAAACACGGAGCAGCGGCCAGTGGAAAACGGCCCGGCAGCGGACAAACACGGGCACCGGGTACCGGAGAAACGGTGTCGGCGTCGGGGAACCGGGCGCGGTGCACGGGCGGCCAGATGGTCTCCGGGTCTCGTATTTTTGAGTCGATCGGCGGCAAATCCCTGAAGAGAAGGAGACTCAGAAAAGCCCAGCTCAGCAACGTTCCGAATCACCCACCCGTTTCGCCAACCAGAACGGGCGCCGGAAGCCCGGGCTCAAGGGTCTCACGTCCTCACACACACATTGCATTGTCTGTGGTGTCTGTCGTAACATACCTTTTTGTTTCTGTGTCTTGGTAGCAGCAGCAAGCGAGATCTCGGGAGTAGGCTTCTTCAGCAAAGTAGCAGGAGAGGAAGCAGAACCATCAATTCGCCAGAACGCAGGTGGCCGCTATATAGCGGGCACGGGAGCACGCACTGCCCCACACTCGGGGGACGTCACTGCTTCGCCACTCCGCGCCCTCCTTCTGGCCGCCGACTCGGACTTGCTCCAGGAACGTTTCGGGCTCGATGTTATGAAGTTACCTAGGGTCTACTATGTATATATGAATGTGTATGAGTGTATCCGTGCGTCAGTTGGAGTTTTCGACGCTGCGAAAGAACTCGAGAATCTGGCCAATGCTCAAGTTCTTCACCTGCTCCTGATACGCTGCGTCCTGCGGCAACGCTTGTAGGAAGCTGTAGAGTTTGGCAGTGATGTCGCTCCCGTCTGACTCCGACATCTGGCCCTTACTCTCCGAGGAGTCTTCCTTCAACCCGTCAATAACGCTTGTGATCTGGACGTCGTCGCCGTCCTCGGCATGCCCGTCTTTGTCTTTGTGTTTGTGTTTATCACCTTCTCCCTCTTTTTCTCCTCGTCCTTTGTGCTCCCCGTCTTCCTGTTCGGAGTCTTTGTCTCCCTTCGCCCCCGAACCACCGTCGTTGCCGCTGCTGTGGCCGTTTCTGTTGGCACTGGCGGTCTCCTGTTTATACTCGTCTAGTTCCCGGATCCCGTCAAACCCGTCTTCCTCGCTCTTCAGACCATCCTTTATGAGCTCGAACGGGGAGTTTCTGCCAAACGCCTGGGTGTATCTCTTTGCCAAGTTGTTGATAGAGTTGATGTCCCCAAACTCTTGCTCAACCTGGAAGTACATCCGATACAAAATCTTCGAAGCAGGCTGGTTCTCTTTGAAGGACTCTAAAGATAACTCAATCGTCTTCTTGAAGTTGGTCATGTCCTTGATGTCAATCAAAAACTGTAGGTACTTCTGCACAAATGAGATCTCACTGCTGAAATACTGCATTCCAAGCGCAAACGTTCTGCTGGCAATCTTGATCTCGTTGTTATAGTATTCAATCATCGCGTATTGATAAAAGATGTTCCATTTGATGCCTTTAAACTGTCTAGCGAGTTTGAATATCACCCGGACCTCTTTAATACTAGAAATCCTCTTAACCACTCTCATTAATACAGAATAGCAGTATGTGATGAGTCTGTCATCTTTCTTGGCACTGTTCTCAACCCTCTTGATAAGGTCAAGCCATGTCTCCTTGATACTCTCCAAATCGTTCGCACCTTCATAGTGATTGGATAGTTGATATCTGAGAATTAGGCTATATGGATTTACTTTGATACCATCCTTCAAGATTTCCAATCCTAGCTTGGTGTTATTGCGTTCGACCATCAAATAGTTGGAGAAATTAAACCATGCTTCAGGCATCAAATAGCAGTACTGGATGGATAAATTGTACACGTGATTGATCCTCTTGTTGGCTTCTTCTTCCGTAAGTTTCAGTTTATTCTCTTTCTCCCAATTGATCCAACTGTTCCATCTTCGGATTTGTCTTAAACTATGTTTCCTTTCATCCACTTTTTTGATGGATTTTGTTAATCCAATGACCTCGTCATTGAGTCCTTTCAGTTTCAAGTAATCACCCTTACAATCAGAGATGACCTTTCTTGACTTGTTCAAGTTGAGGTCGGTTTCAAATTTAGTGAATATCTTCCAGTTTTCCTCTAAGTTTAAACTTGGGTAACTGATCATGTTCTTCAACGCTTTTCTAATCAAATCTTCTCGTGTAGAAGCTTCATTGGGATTGACTGCCTGCCAAAGGTAAAGGTACTTCAAATAATCACCCCAAATCTCATTACTGCTAAAGAATTCATGACCTACTGTTTCGATTGCAAAATTGTACGCTTTTAGAACTATGCTTCTAGCTTTTTCTCCATTATCTGGAGTAATCGGATTGATTAATTCAACATAATGTAAATAAAGTCTCCATAATTTGACATTATAGACTTTAGTCAAGACTTTGAAAAAAGAATTTTCAATACGTTTCTTATCCATCTTCCCAACATCATCACCTTTCATCATCCATTTGATATATTCTGTCCATTGTTCTCCATCATTAACGTACTGTGCTAGGTATTTTTCAAAAAGTTTTGTGATCGTTTCCTCTTCTCCTCCTTCTAGGGTTCTCTTAAGAAGCTGAACCCAGTCATCATGTGTGTACTCGTCGTACTTTTCGGCTGCCTGTTCTGTCGCTTCTAGTTCCTGGTCTTTGGTTTCTCCTACAGCTCCTTGTGTCTCTGTCTCGGCATTTGCTTCTTGTTTTGCTTCGGCGGTCTCCTTTTGAATTTTCTTGTTCTGTGGTTGTCCTTCATCATTATCACTTTCGACCTTCCTTTTCTCTATTGACATCTTTGTGAGTGGTGCCAGTATGATTTTAATATGTGAGCCTAAAGAGGGATGCACAACTTTTCCTCAATAAAGCACTGATTAAAGAAAAATGTGTCGGGCAGGACACACCGTCCGCACCTAAAAGACTTTCACATTATCATGAGTTTTTTCATGCACTAAACCAGTTATGTGATCTCACTAGACTCCCGACTTGCTTATCGTTGGTTAGGTTCACCAAGTGTCATTCTGATCTTTAACTGATAATGTCGCAATACAAGATATCTGCGTGGGGGGACGGTAAAGAAATCGCCCCATTTGATGTGTCATCTACCATACTCAATTATCTGATAAACGAACACTCACTGAACGAAACGTTTCAAATAATTCCTAACTCCAATATTTTTGACTCCCACTCAGGAAGACTTCCAATTTTAACAGGACCAGAATCACTTCAACTTGAGGGTTTTGTTGAAATCTGGAATTTTATAGTATCCAATTCTCATATAGGTAATGAGAAGGCTGAAAATGTCAATCCTACGCTTGAAATTTTGCGTAGGGCTTATATGGATGAGATTACTCGAGATATGAATATCATAACTCTATACAACTACTTTGTGGTAAAGCAGAACTGTGAAGGATTCACTCGTGGCTCATTCAAGGACTATCTTCCTTGGCCCACACAGTACAAACCACCACTCGATTTTCGTCACTATGCCCAAGAGATGTGCCTCAATGAAGGCATAATAGATGACGATCTCATGAACTCGGATTATACTTTCTTGGAATCTGATTTAGAAGATGAATTACAGCAACTGAGGAAAGAAGAAAAGAACTTGCGTGAAACACCCGTTATTAATGACATGCAAAAATTACAAATCGACAAGCAACTTGATATAATAAGTCAGAAAAAATACATCATTGCTAATATGCAATGTATTAAGAAACTAAAAGAAGTCATTCAAAAACACCAAGAAATGAGGTCCATTCTCGACGATAAAATGTTCCATACCATACTTCTTATCTACCTCAAATGCAACACTGAAAGGAAATTGCCAGAAAACTTCATCTCCAGTTGGATCGAACGTGAATACCCTGAACTAAACAAAGAAATCAGTGAACTAAAGATCTCTGGAAGTATGGCTGAGACTAATAAAATTTCTTTAACGACTGCTCTTGGCAGCTATGTCTCCCAAGTTATATAACCATTTATAAATTCTCGTGTTAGACTTCCCATTTTAGCTATTAACATTTTTCACACCACGATGTACATAATAGAAAAGAATTGAGCCATCTGAATCCACAATGGCCATTAGAATTTTGTCTATGCTTTCAAATTGTTTGTGTTCAGCTTCTTCAATGCCCTTGAATATCAAGTCCAAATTCTCGAGTGTAAGTTTCCTCCTTTTGCTGATGGCTAGAACGTATTCAATCTCCCCGGACTTTGGATTTTCTCCCTTCAATACATAGGTTTTGGAAGTTGCCGTTGCTCCTCCACTGCCAAATTGTTCTAAACTTTCGTTTTGTGCCGCATATTTTGTCGGTTGATCAACTACTACTGTGGTAATATTGGACCATATCACCGAATATGTCAAATGCAGTTTCACTTTATTTGCCAAACCCAAAGTGTTTAGCATTGTATTATTGTTAATTGATTATAATAATAGTATGCGCTAGAGTTGAAAATCAATCATGATGCAAATTAAAGCTCTCGTAGACCTTATCTGGAGGAAGAAGAAGGGATGGAGAGATGAACTAGATCAAATTCGCATCCACAGTGAAATTTTCCAATTTCCTCTCCACGTGATTCACAATCACCCTTTTCATTCACCGCTCGACGGTGCGTACTTTAATAAATATAACATTATTTAAGATTCTATCTGATTATAAATAGATGATTTAAAAATTTTGAAGCAGCCGGATAAAGGGCTTAATGTTTGAACTCGAACTCAAACGATATAGTAACTTTCACTCGAAGAATTAATGTAAATATCGAAAGGTAATTCATCTTGAGATTCCGAATTGACAACGCTGTCTACACTAACTTGGATACCTTCTGAGCCTGAGGCTTCAATCTTCTTCAATTCATCAAAAGATAACTCCATTGGGAATAAAGCTTCCTCGTCATCTACGCCCTTGCATAATATTTCAAAGGATCCTGACTCGTATTTCAACAGATCGGTCAATTTGATATTCACACCACTGTCAGTGTATTCTAATGCTGCATTGTCGTTATCGCTTGATTCAAAAGAAGCGTTTATAATCGGTATAATGATAGATACTCCATCCACATTCTTTGAAGTATCAACTTCATACTCGAAAGTTAAGCCAACAGTACCATCATTATTGTTGTTAACCCACGTGGTCAGTACTATAGGTAACAAGCCTGAAGAGCCCTCTTCGTCAAAAGTCTTTCTGGTCGATCTCCATCTCAACACACCCAAGTTTTGATCATTGGAAGGGAATGGTTTTGTTGGGTCCTTGAGACCAATGATTGACGAGGAGTTGAATAGTTTCTTGTCGACATTAGGATGGGTTTTATATTGAGTGGTGATATCGGTATCATTTTGAAGGGTCAACTTCACTTGTGCATGTGCCAAAGAAGGGTCTTTGATTCTTATCTGTAAGTCACCTTTGATTTCAGCCGAAGTTATGGTACCTTCTCTAGAAATTTGAGCGGAATACTTCTCGTTTATAGTGAGTAAAATACCATTGTTGTCGATATGGGGCTTAGAGCTCTGCTGCTGATGCTGTTGTTGGTATTGTTGCTGTTGTTGTTGATATTGGGGTTGTTGTTGTGATTGAGATGCCACCCTTCTCTGTGGAGCTGGCGTACTCACTAAAAGCGGTTGGGAGTCACCAAATGTAGCAGACTTCTTGCCCAATTGCATGCCACCTCTTTTGATTTGATTTTGTGACGAGATAGAAGATTGCTGCTCCTCAGCGTAGGTAGTATAGTCAGCACGGTCATTTGCAACTGGTGGAGGGTTGTAGGTTTGGACAGGCTGTGAGTATTGGTCCATGCCTTGCATATTGCTCTTCTTCATCATTTCCTTGAATTGCAATTCCACGGCTTTCTTTTTGCTTGCTTCCGCAGCTTCTAATTCCTTATTTCTTTCAATGATTTCCTGAATTCTTTCTTCATGAGAGTCCATCTCCAAGAAATTGATCACTTGGCTGGAAGTTAAGTTTTCTTTGTAGCCCAAGCAGATTATTTCGTCAAAGGCACTGAGTAGTTCAAAGCAATTTTCATAAATTTCCTTTTCATCAACGGTTCTTAGAATCGATGTGATAGATTGCGCAAATAGGTGTAGAGTGTCAATGTCCTGTAAAATGTTGGAATGTTTGTTTGTAATTAGAACGACATAGAACTCCTCTAATGGCTGATACATGTATCTCACGTACTCATCTTCAACTGCAGTGTGTTGTGATTGCGTTGAGTCAGAGAGGAGCGCAGGGAAGTTGGAGAGCAAGGCAGTTACTCTTTCCTTGGTCAATTCTCTAAACTGTCTGGAGATAATCAACTTACCACCGTGTGTGCAGACGGAAGCAGCTAACACGACCATTATGTTTTACTAATACCTGATTTCTGGGGGCGTGTATGTGTTTCCAACAATAGGTTATCAAAGTAACTCTAAGACTCCAATCTGAACAGTTTTCGAACTCTAGCAGTGTAGAGGTGGGTGTGCTTGTCGAGCAAGTGCGCAGCTGAGCTTTTTCAATTGCAGCAACTACAGGGGCCAATGCCAATCCAGTTCCAGGCTCACCAGATCAAAACAACGAGTGTACCACTCAGGCATGTATGCGTTGTCCTCGGCGAGATGGCGAGAAAGCTGAAAAAGCAGAGGAAAACGCCAAAAAAGAGAATTTCGTCGGTCGACGCGTGTCCCTTGTGAAGGTGCACGGGTGTATATGCAAAGACCCAGATCTGTTTTCCAAATGTGATAAATTTATTTTCCAGATGAACTTGTCATCGGCACTCTGAAATGAGTCCGGTCTTCTCTCTTTTTTCAAGTTATAAGAGGTCTTTGGCTGTTTGTCGAAAAAGATCCACGCCACCGTATGAAGACAGATTATTATGAGCTTCTTGGTGTAGAGCAAACGGCCACTCACGTAGAGCTGAAAAAGGCCTACAGGAAAAAGGCATTGTTATTGCATCCTGATAAGAACCCGGACGATGTCGAAAACACTACTCGGCTTTTCCACGAAGTGAGGGTGGCTTACGAGACGTTATATGATCCACAGGAACGATCATGGTACGACTCCCACAAATTTCAGATCTTGATGGAGGACGGAGATCGAGATTCTGCTGCTGTATACGATGATGATGGTGATGACTACAACACCTACTATGCGGGGACTACGGTGGAAGACGTTGAAAAATATTTTAGCAGTAGTCTTTATCAAAACTTTAGCGATTCCATAAATGGGTTCTATAGCATTGTCTCTGTCTTGTTAGATAAAATAGCGTCTGAAGAAGTCTCGGCCGGAAAACAACAGAAGCTACCTGGATTCCAAAATTTTAAAGACGACACCTCTTTCGCAACCGTGTGTGATCCTAAGGAATTGATGTATCCACGTATGGGTAACTCAAAAACCGACTTTGAAATGACCCGGATTTTTTATAAAGTCTGGGGTAATTTTCAGACGGTGAAAACATTCAACTGGATTGAGGAATATAGATACTCAACTGCTCCCGATAGGAGAACAAGAAGAATCATGGAAAAGGAGAACAAGAAACTGAGAGATCAAGGACGAAAAGCATATAATGATGTTGTAAAAAAATTCATATCCTACATCAAAAAGATTGATCCGAGGATGGATCCGGCTATTAGGAAAAAGTATGAAAAACAACAGTTTGCACTGAAAAGACAAGAATTGAAAAAGCAGGCACAGCTTGAGAAGGAGGAGCGTCAACGGCAGCGACAGCTGTTTGAAGAACAGGAGTGGCAAACAGTAGATCCAGATGATTTAGCTGAAATTGAAGCCCAATTAGATAAGATATATGAAGAAGAAAAAAAAATTAATGGACAAGAATCCGATGAAGAACACGACGAGGAAATTTATGAGTGCATTATTTGTGACAAATCTTTCAAGAGTGAGAAACAGTTTGCGGATCATGAAAGGTCGAGAAAACACCTGAAATTGCTCAAACAGCTAAAATGGGAAATGAAGAAAGAAGGCATAGAATTAGGGATAGATAATGACGGATACATCAACGATAATGGCAAAGATATAGATGATAATGAAAGTGCCGACGAAGAGCTAGATAATTTCGATGACGCCTTGGAATCTTTGAGTGATCTCGATAACCTTACAAATGAAGAGTTGCAATATATTATCGATCAGCAAATAACCCAAAAGAACGATGGGAATGCTAATGCCAGTAAGAGTAACGGTAAAAATGCCGCAGACAATGAAGCCTTCGACCAGAGATCAAAGATTTCAGTTGATGATCAGATTGATGACGATATATATGAAGAAAATCATACTGATACAGCTACAGCAAAACCTCAGGAATGGAAGACTGATAAGAAATATGAAGAACTTTCTAAAATCTTGAACGGAATGGGATTGGAGTCGGGTGATTCCGATGATTGGGGGGATTCAAAATCTAAAGCGAAGGCGAAAAAAGGTAAAAGCAAATCTAAAAAAACCGGAGTCAAAGCTTCTGACAATGGACAAGCACATGATTATTTTCCATCGCCAAATGAGACCGAGAAATGCTCGGTTTGTGGTGAATCTTTTGCAAGTAGAAACAAACTCTTTCAGCGTGTCAATTCCACAGGTCACGCAGCTCCACCTTCCAAAGTAAAAAAGGGAAAGAAAAAGGATAAGAGAAATTAATGACAAACTCTTAGAATTGTCCTAGTAGATAGAAACAATAATATATATACATAAAAATGAATCATAAATCTTCTTCCATCAAAAAATGGAACTTAAAAAAAGTTTAATGATTGAGGCCAACAGGAATCGAACCTGCAACCCTTCGATCTGGAGTCGAAAGCTCTACCATTGAGCCATAGCCCCATCATACACCATGTAGGATCTGATGGTAAGCTACAACCTAACTATACCTGTTTCTCACTCACTACTTGTTCACAAATCTATACCAAGATATAGAAAGTACTGTAGAAATTGTAAAGGAAAACGTTGATGTCAAAGTCTATCTATCCTAGTTAATATAGTCATGGTATATGGTTCTATTCCTTATGTTTGTTTGTTGAAATGAGATGTCGAATGCCATTAGGGTCTAGATAAAGAAATGCCATACATGGGGAAATACGTTATCAAGATAAGAGATAATGAAACATACGGCATTGTGTTGCTTACTTATAAAGAACTAATATAACTTACTTACAGGCTAATACTTCCAAGCATAAATACAAGGGATAAACCTCTTGTATTTATACACTCATCATGTCGGTTAATCTTTCCTGTTTTAGATTAATTTAATGCCTTGTCTTCATAAGGATCTTTCTTTATCTTGCAATGCCTTATTCTCATCTTATCTCTTATCTCTCATCTATTGTCTGTCTAGATAGCTTATCTCAACATACTCGGCATTGTTTATATCTAGTTCCTTTTCGGCTTCGGCGTCTTATCTCAACAGTCTTTCTCTAATGCCGCAATTTTATTGATAACAGCTAAATGCTGTAGTGTTAGCCACCTTACATCATCAACTTCAATGTCTATAAATACCAGTAAGTTACTTCGCAGTGGTTGTCAAAAGCAACATATTGCTCATCAATTATCTCTAAAGCATCATCGTAGGGCATCTCATTGCCAACGTCTTTCGACTAGCGTAAGTAGTTTAGTGGTAAAATCTAACATTCCCATTGTTAGGCCCCGGGTTCGATTCCCGGCTTACGCAAGTTTTTTAACTTATTTTTGCCATACTTTACAGTGTTTTAAAATCACCGATATCCATTCTTTTTGGCACACTCAGTTTACAATATGTCAAACAAAACTCCCCCATTGAGACTAATCCAATGCTAAATTCCCCATACATCTTATCCTACTAGAAAGTTCGATCATCCGTATATTCGTCTTCGTTGACTCATCTGCAGAGAAGAAACCGACTGAGGGCACTTCATTCCTCGCGAGGTCGCAGAGACGGACTGTATATGCAAAAAAGTTTTCGAGCTGGAGAGGGAGCTGGCCAACGACATTTGGCAGAACAGCTGTAGAAATGCTTGGCCTTTTTGTTACATAATAGATTGTACTCTGCGTTATCACTACAGCAGACAAAGATGACTGAAGAACAATCTGCACACTTTTCCTTCCCAGGAGAGGAGGAGAAGATCCTGAGTTTCTGGAATGACATCGACGCATTCCATACCTCTTTGAAATTGAATGAAGGTAAACCAGCTTTTACTTTTTACGATGGTCCACCATTTGCCACCGGTACCCCCCACTATGGTCATTTCTTGGCATCCATTATTAAGGATATTATTCCAAGATATGCTTCCATGAATGGCTATTCGGTCGAAAGAAGATTCGGTTGGGATACCCATGGTTTACCAGTTGAGCATGAGATCGACAAGAAATTGGGCATCACTTCCAAGCAAGATGTCATGGATATGGGTATTGCCAAATATAACGAAGAATGTAGAGCCATTGTTATGAGATATGCATCCGAATGGAAACAGGCAATCACCAGATTGGGTAGATGGATCGATTTTGAAAATGATTACAAGACTTTGTATCCATCTTTCATGGAATCTGTTTGGTGGGCATTCAAGGAGCTTTACAAGAAAGATTCTGTCTATGCAGGTTTGAGAGTCATGCCTTATTCTACAGGTGTCACCACCGCCTTGTCCAACTTCGAAGCAGGTTTGAACTATAAAGATGTTAACGATCCTGCCGTTACTGTTGGTTTCGCATTGGCTGATGACCCAAAGACCTTTTTGGTTGCTTGGACTACCACCCCTTGGACCTTGCCTGCTAACATTGCTTTGTGTGTCAATCCTGACTTCGAGTACGTCAAAATCTTCGATGAAGAAAAGCAAGTTACATACATTATGTTAGAATCTTTGATCAAGAATTTGTACAAGAAACCAAAGGATGCCAAGTACAAGATTACCGGTAAAGTGAAGGGTTCCGAGTTGGTCGGCACAAAATATACTCCATTATTTGACTACTTTAAAGACAAATTCAGTGCAACTGGTTTCAGAGTTGTCGGTGCCTCATACGTTTCCGATGAGTCCGGTACTGGTATTGTCCACCAGGCACCAGCTTTTGGTGAACAGGATTTTGACGCATGTACTGCTGCTGGTGTTATCAGCGAAAAAGTGCAACCTCCAAATCCAGTTGACGATGAAGGTAAGCTCACCTCTGAAGTCACTGATTTCGAAGGTCTGTATGTCAAAGATGCTGACAAGGAAATTATCAGGTTTTTGACTGCAAAGGGCAACGTATTACTGGCTTCTCAAATCAGGCATAGTTATCCATTCTGCTGGAGATCTGACACCCCATTGCTATATAGAACTGTTCCAGCTTGGTTCGTTAGAGTCAAGGAAATCATTCCTAAGATGCTTGAAAGCGTGGATCAAACCAGATGGGTCCCAAATGTTATCAAGGAAAAGAGATTTTCAAACTGGATTGCCAACGCTAGAGATTGGAATGTTTCAAGAAACAGATACTGGGGTACTCCAATTCCTCTTTGGGTTTCTGAAGATCTTAAGGAAATCGTCTGTGTTGGTTCCATTCAAGAATTGAGAGACTTATCTGGTGATCAAACCATTTCAGACATTCACAGAGACAAGATTGACAACATCACCATTCCATCTAAGCAAGGTAAGGGTCAATTGAGAAGAATTGATGATGTTTTCGATTGTTGGTTTGAATCAGGTTCCATGCCTTACGCTTCCAAGCACTATCCTTTCGAAAACAAGGAGCAATTCAAAGATGCATTCCCTGCTAATTTCATTTCTGAAGGTTTAGACCAGACCAGAGGTTGGTTCTATACTTTATCTGTTTTGGGTACTCACTTGTTTGGCACTGTTCCATACAAGAATGTTATTGTTTCTGGTATCATTTTGGCTGGTGACGGTAAGAAAATGTCGAAGAGATTGAAAAACTACCCAGATCCAAACCTCATCACTACCAAGTATGGTGCTGATGCATTAAGATTGTATTTGATCAATTCCCCTGTGTTGAGAGCCGAGACTTTGAAATTCAAAGAAGAAGGAGTCAAGGAAGTTGTCTCAAAGGTTTTATTACCATGGTGGAATTCTTACAAGTTCTTGGAAGGTCAAATTGCATTATTGAAGAAGAGTGAAAATATTGACTTCAAATTTGACCCATCCTCTAGATCAGAAAATGTTATGGATAAATGGATTTTGGCTTCTCTTCAATCTTTGATTAAGTACATTCACGAAGAAATGAGTGAATACAGATTATACACTGTTGTTCCAAGATTGTTAGGATTGATTGATCAATTGACCAACTGGTATATCAGACTTAACAGAAGAAGATTAAAGGGTGAAAATGGCACTCCAGACTGTTTGAAGGCATTGAACACATTGACTGAAACTATGTTCATTATGGTTAGGGCGATGGCTCCATTTACTCCATTCTTGTCGGATTCCATCTACCAAAGATTGAAACCATTATTTTCCGAAGAGACTCTGAATAAATATGGCGTCGACCACAGATCTGTTCACTTCTTAGCATACCCAACTGTGAACGAAGAACTTTTCGATGAAAAGATTGAAGTTGCAGTTGCAAGAATGCAAAAGATCATTGATCTAGGTAGAAACATCAGAGAGAAGAAGACAATTTCATTAAAGACACCATTGAAAGAATTGGTTGTATTAAACTCCGATCCAGATTACTTGAATGATGTTACATCATTGAAGAAGTACATCATTGAAGAATTGAATGTCAGAGAAATTATCATTACTGCTGATGAAGATAAGTACGGCGTGGAATACAGAGCTGTTGCGGACTGGCCAGTTTTAGGTAAGAAGTTGAAGAAGGATGTTAAGATTGTCAAGGAGGGGTTACCTAAATTAACTTCTGACGAAGTCAAGGACTTCTTGAAGAGCGGCAAGATTACAGTGAGTGGTATTGATCTTGGGTCAGAAGATTTGAACGTCTTGAGAGGTTTACCAGACTCTATGAATGCAAGTGGTCAAGAGGCTAGATCTGAGAGTGATGTTTTGATCATTTTGGACATTAACTTATACCCAGAATTAGAAACCGAAGGTATTGCCAGAGAGTTAATTAACAGAATCCAAAGGTTGAGAAAGAAGTTTGGTCTTGAGCAAACGGACGAAGTTCAAGTTCAATATGAAGTCAAGAAGGATGACTGCGATCTCGAAAAAATTATCAAGGATCACGCTGACATCTTACTGAAGTGTACCAAGATTCCAATGGAGCACATAACATCATCAGATAAGGAAGTTATTGGTGAAGAAGATGCCTCAATTAATGACACAGTGGTGGCATTAAGACTTTTGAAACTATGATGACTCTGATATATAGTTATATACAAGTAGATAGTAATTCATATACACATGTGTATGTACATGCAACGGATGCTAGAAATATAAACTTTTTCCAATTGATAACTTCAGTATGGCCCTCGGGAAGAGTCGCTTCGCCAAAATGTTACCCGGATGTGCGAAGGGCGTTAGAGTGATCTTTTTTGTAGATGATAGAGTCAATGCTGGTTTGAATAGAAGTAGGAAAGCATCAAGAGAGACTGTCGGAGACAAGAAGCCATTTTTGGTAAAGATCAGACAAAACACCGTGTAGATAGAAGAAGGCTCTATGTCTTTTGGTTCAAGATTGGGAGGATTCGGAGCCAACGTCTCAACTCTCGGAAATTCAACAACTAGTGCATCAGGAACATTACAAGATTTGCAAAATGATATAGTGGTGAACAACATTGGTGATGATAGTGTTAGTGATATAGCCTTTTCCCCACAGGCAGAATTCATGGCTATCTCGAACTGGGATAAGAAAAATCGTATTTTTGAGATTACCAACAACGGCCAGGTTGAAGGAAGAGCACTTTATGAACATGAAGGACCAATATTGTCGACAAGATTCACGTTGGATGGCACCAAAGTAATTAGTGGTGGTGCTGACAAACAGGTGAAATTGTTTGACTTAGCAACACAGCAAGCACAAACCATTGGTGTACACAATGATACAATTCGTGTTGTCAGGCATGTCACATGTGGTCCTCAAAACACCCCGTGTGTTGTGAGTGGATCGTGGGATAAAACCATTAGGTATTGGGACACAAGACAGCAGAATCCTATATGCACGCTTGATATGCCGGAAAGGGTTTATACAATGGATGCCTCACAGAAATTACTGGTCGTGGGTACAGCCGAGAGGCACGTTGTTATCATAAACCTAGATAATCCTGATAAAATTTTCAAGTCCTCAATATCACCTTTGAAGTATCAGACTAGATGCATTGGATGCTATCCTAAGGGTGATGGCTTTGCGATTGGATCTATAGAAGGTAGATGTGGTATCCAATACATTGATGATATGCAGCAAAAGCAATCTGGGTTTTCTTTCAAATGCCAAAGAGTAAATAAGGCAACAACCAAAGAAACCAACATCTACTCTTTGAACTCCGTAGTGTTCAATCCACAATTTGGCACATTTGCAACTGCTGGATCGGATGGATCCTTTTCATTCTGGGATAAAGACTCTAGACATCGTTTGAAGGGTTATCCTCAATTGGGAGCTACTATACCTGTTGTTAATTTCAATCGGACGGGTATGCTATTTGCATATGCTTTAAGTTACGATTGGAGTAAGGGCTATGAAGGGAACACTCCCAATTACACAAATACTGTGAGAATTCATGTATGCAAAGAGGATGAGGTAAAGCCAAAGCCGAAAAGGAAGTAATCGAGTAGGATGGGTAATACATGAACAGGTAGAGGTACTCAGATGAGTAAAAAATGTTTTGCTTAGCAGATCTATCCTTTTGTATTCTAGAATATGCTGTTTTGGATTTGATGCCCTGTAGCACCAGTTTGATGAAAATAGAGCATAATATAAATCCTATAAATATTAAGTGTACAAAATTAAATAAGATAGAAAAGTACTGAGGTGAAATCTTGTACTAGTTGCGGCAAGAAAAGTCCTCTTAATTAGACCAGACAAATTGGCAGTAATAAAGCAACAAAAAAAGAGTAATGAAAATAGTAAGAATAACAAAAAGGAGAAAAAAAAACTGAAAAACGAAAGGATGCCTTTCAGTTGGAGGCAATAGTAATTTTGAAAAAGTAAACTATAAATTGGGGTTAGTTATTATGATAGCTCATTCCTGTCAACAGGATCACCCCAAAAGTCAGGTAACATTTCCGAAGCATCTTCTGTCGAGTAAAGACCAAAATCAAAAAACTGCTCTGAGCTATTAAATTCGCCCAAGAATTGTGCATCGTTGTTAATGTTGAAGCCACTTGTAGATGGATTACGAAGTTCGGCTCCGTGCGATGTTTGCTGCTGATTGGCCACACCATTATGCTGTTGGCTCGAGGCTGGGTATGATTTTTGCGTGTTCAATTTCGAATCTTTCTCTGCTCCTTTCTCTGTGGAAGTAGATGCTTTCTTCATAGCCTTAGTTTTCCTCACCTTCTTACTATCTGCCAAACTTTTAGCGTCGCCAACACCTCCATTTTGGCTGATGCTAGCAGCTTCTGTTACGCTCTTCAATTGTGATGGACCATCTTCTTTTATTACAGGCGTAGTAGCAGTTGAAGGCGCTTTCCTTCTCCCACGCTTATTGTTAATTGCTGCTGCGTTAATAGAGGTTGGGGCTGCAGGATTATTTGGAGTTTTTGGAGTGGCCGGTACAGATGTTGAATTCTTTCTAGCTCTTCTCATTTTCTTTTTGGAACTGTTTATATTTCCTGGAGGGATAGGATTCATCGGAACAGAACCAGAAGAAGGAGTAGGAGCTGCAGTACTCGGAGCTGTTGCGGTTGGTTTTCTAATAGCAGGCGACCTCATTGAGGGAGACATAGCATGATTAGCAGGGGAGTTACTCATATTATTACCGTTGACATTGCTGCCAGACAATGATATATTTTGTTGCAATTGCCCTAGCATATTTGAAAATTCTGCAAATTGGGAGCCCGGCTCAACTTTCAAATTACTTGAGTTGGCATTTGAGTTTACATTTAAATTCACGCTGGTATTAGAATTAGAGCTAGGATTCAAGTTTGAGTGTGAATTTCCATTTGCACCAACGAGGTCATTACCATTGGAAGGAATAAATGTACTTGCCATCATATTCGGGTGTCCAGGGTGCATGTGACTGGAATGCACCAAATCAGTAACATTTCTATCTTGAAGCTTTTTCCTATTGTCTGTTTCCAACATTCGTAATCCCTCACCATACTCTTTTACACCGTCAGGGAGAAATTGCCTTTTGGTGCCACTACCAAAAGGATGTCCATTTGGGCCAGCAAACTGCCCTTGTACTTGTTGTCCCTGTTGCTGTTGAATAGCTGTTCCTTGACTTGGATGAACAACGAAAGGCTGTTGGGGTTGAGGAAGGTCCGAGATGTTTGCAGGAGTTTGAGACTGCGAGTGAGATTGAGATGGAGGTCGCGAATGCGGTTGAGAATGCGACTGAGATTGTGGTTGAGACTGAGATTGAGAAGGCGGTACTGAAGGCTGAGAAAATCCGGACACGTTTGAAGGACTCACCATATCACTATCTAGACGTTGTCTTTTGTTAGGTGATAACTTTTGAGGTGGTTGCTTCATTGGCTGCTGCTGCTGTGGCTGTTTAGGGTTCAGAGATGAAGGGGAACCCCTTTGCTGCTGATGCATTAAGAATTGCTGCTGCTGAAGTTGATTGGTAATTTGAAAGTGATGATTTGGCGGAACCACTTGTCCTTGATTTTTTAAAACAGATTGCTGCTGTAAGTTGGAAAGTGGGATTTGTTGGCCTTGCTGATTTTGAAGTACTCTTCTCGGAGGGGCTGCACTTTGCTGAGATAGGAAAGGGACTTGTTGCTGAGCTTGTTGCTGAGCCTGTTGTTGTAGTTGCTGTGATGGATGTGGAGGCTGTTGACGCATATACATCTGCGAGTTTTGTAAATTATGCGGAGAATGAGGAGTTTGAGGAGCTTGGCTAATATGAGGAGAAAGTTGCTGATGCTGAAGTTGTGGCTGTTGTGGCTGCTGTTGAGGCGGGCGTTGTGATTGCTGAGGTCTTGCAAAGTTCGTTGGTGAATTTAGATGGTTCATCACCATTTCGTTGTTAACATTATTTCCGGCCATCTGATTTCTCACTACGTTGTTGACATGTTGTGGAGGAACGTGAGAATGTTGAAGTTGGTTCTGTTGTTGCTGCTGCTGCGGAGGAAGAGCCGGAGGTTGCGTCTGTTGTGCCGAAGGTGGCTGAGAATCTGTAGGTATGTTCAATGTGCGAGCTTGTGGATCAGGGGACATTTGCTGTGCAGAAGATTGCATATTCACTGGATGCCTTTGTTGCTGTTGCTGTTGGTGCTGCTGGTAACGAAAAAATTCCTGTTGCCTTCTATGGTTCCAGCCATTGAAGTTTTCAGCCATTGGGTTCTGCATCCCTAGATCTGTAGGAGCGGAAACGTTTGGATTTTGTCCGGCAGAATTCATATTAGGATTATGATTCTGGTTATGGCTCTGATTTTGACCTTGGTTTGGGTTCGCAGGTTGATTCATTGCTTCTTGCTTTTGTTTCAGGTTGATGAAATGATAGTACTGGGAACTATTCTGCGAACTGCCCCTGTTTGTACGAGCGTTGAAAATGTCCCAAAAGATCTGCCACCATTCATAGATGAAGCCCTGAGGAGTGTCCATTGTCATTTTCGACTTTGGCAAGCTTGCCTTCGAATTCAGCAAATAGAACTTATCGACCAGCTTCTCGCTGTTCTTAACTATGGGCACGTTTGCCTCTTTGAAAAAGGCGGCGGCGGATGAGTCGAAACCTGATTTCAACAAGAAGTCGTAGATGTAGGCATTGAGTAGTTCTTTCGAGTTGGAGGCAGCAGAGTCTTTAACAACGGGTTCTGCCTCCTGTGCAGAAAAGCTGTTCTTGATATCCATCACCGGGCGTAGCTTTATGTCTATGTATATAATGTATGCGTGTGATTGCTTATATCTCCGTATTTATGTTGCTGATGATGTCTATGCAATAATAAAATCTCTACTTTTTGTTGTATTGTTCTTTTTTCTTTATAGCATAAAGCTCTGCTTGATGCAATTGTCCTTTGATTCAGCCGCTATCGTCCTCTATACGCTGTCCAGGTACTTGCTTGTCTGCCTCTTTGCTTGCTA
The DNA here is from genome assembly GCA_030563085.1 of Pichia sp. NRRL Y-27259. Lineage (NCBI taxonomy): Eukaryota > Fungi > Ascomycota > Pichiomycetes > Pichiales > Pichiaceae > Pichia > Pichia sp. NRRL Y-27259. The sequence goes on from JAKUBB010000007.1 coordinate 219,438, forward strand.
TTCCTTCTCTTCGGCACTGCCGAGCTGCACTATTCCGAGTGGTAATCTTCTGTTGAACCAATCGACCGTGCTCACAATGGCAGTAAAACAGTATTCCGGACTGGATTCGAGTGTGCGTGGGTGGATACGCAGACACAGATACAGACACACAGATAGAGGATGCAGAGATACAGAGGTACACAGATGCAGGGCTACACTCCTCCAAGCGGAGAGATATGACAAATGGAAGCCCAGTGAGCCCCTACCGCCGATATCTTCAGCATCGCCGTCACCACCTCTTCTACTACTTTCGTCTCCAGCTGCCCCTCCGTCACCGCAGCCGCTTCCGCTGCCGCCCAGAAAGGCTCCTCGTTTTTCGCGGCAGGCCGCCGATCGTCCCCAACATGTTTTTTCTTCATTTATTCGTGTTTGGCCTTATCGGACGTTGCTGGAGCAGGAGTGCTGGCGAAGAGAAGGCGCAGAGCCAGGGCGCAGAGGATGCAGACCAGCGAGAGGCTGCTTGCCGCCGTTGACGGGTAGGCGTTCCAACTCCATTCGTGCACGGCGACGAGAAAGACGCTTACCGGGAGCGAGAAACCGGCCTCGCCGAGAAGGAACGGCAGGCTGTAGTAGTACCACGAGAGGAACTGGTAGTGCAAGCTGCGGGCAAAGAGGACACCAACGAGTTTGCTTGTCATCATCACCAAAGCGACGTAGTGTGCGCCTTTGGCCGGGTTGAGGATGACGTGTCTGGCGTCCATGGTGTTTTTGTAGAAGCTGAGAATACCGTCTCTTAAAATGAGTTCGGAGAGTCCCTTGCCTGTCTCACGCCTGTGGAGCCATCTTGTAAAGATAAAGAGCAGGAGCACAGACATATGCAGCGCCAGAAGCAGGCTGTGGAACGACTTGCTTTCGAAAACCTCCTTGCCGACAAACCTCCAGTTCACAGTCCATTTGTACATGAACTGACGACCAAAGTCAAAAGCGTTTTTGATGAAGTGCTTCCGTATTGTCTCTCTCTGGGTGAGAAACTGGAAGTTGATTCCAAACTCAACAATAACACCGAACAGGATCATACCAAACAACTTGACTAGGTTCTCATCATTCAAAAAATAGAGAACAATGATCAACCCTGGGAGATACAATAACGCATTCATTTTGACACTCACACCAAGGCAGTAACTATCCACAGCAAGCAGACTGACGAGGTTGCTATAAAGAGCCATTTCCGAACGTACTTCGGGGTCTTTATCCAAATACGATCTGCTCTTAAACTTCGCAGCAACTTGTAACAAAAAGATAGTTCCGAGAACGAAAAAGGTGGCAAAACAATCGTTGAAGAGCCTGAGCACATAGATCGAATGCAGCCTCTTAGACAGAACCAAAAGGTAAAGCTGATATGGCCTTACCTTCTTGATTCCGGACGCTTGTATATATATGAGAAAAGTTAGTGCTAATGACACCAAATACAAGAGTCTGAACAGTTCCTGCCCTTTCCCGATATTATTCATCCCATCAGTCACTACCTTCATCCATGAATATATGAAAACATGACCCGCGGGATACACTATTGGTCCCGTGTCACCTTTGATTTTGCTGTAATCAAACTGGCCCCGCTCGATCTGATCAATCTGCTGCATGTATGTACTGTAGTCAATCTCTGTGTATGGAACTTTGATTATAATGTATTCGAGAAGCATGGCCTCTAACAAGAACAATAGCACACATACCGGACCAACGATATCTGGATCGTATAATAGTGTCCAGATCAAATGGCGTAAAGTCTTGTAACACTTTTGGAAAATACCGACGGGTTGGCTTTCGGCGACCACAGTCACTTTGACCTTCCTTTGTGAATCTACTGACATCAATGAGGTTTGTTTGGCAAAACAATGTCTCAACAGAGAGCGTAGAAGTGTACCGTCTACACTTCACAACCTCAAAATGAAAGAAGCTCAAATGCCCGATCGATCCCCCCATGAAAATTCATCCTTGCGCACAGCCATGATGTTGTCACTCAACATCCCTGATTTTTCTCTATCTGGGAACATTTTAGTTATCTACGCTTAAAATTAATAACACGACATAAATATAAAGGTATAGAGGAATTTCTAATATCCAAAACTCATAATATACATATAAAACACTCACTGGCAATACCGCCTCACACTCTCTGGAAGGAGAAATCTGAAGACTTGTCGTACTCATTGGACTCGGAAGTGCCTTGCATCTTTTGAGCATCAATCTCTTTTGAAGGTTCATTGCCATCTTCGGAACTAGGTGCCGAGTTATTGCCAATTCTTCTTGCTATTTCTAGATGCTTCTCCACATGTTCGGCATCACGGTGCTCAAAGAAGCTAATATTCAACATTTGCCTTATTTTATCAGTATCACTAGGGAAGTAATTAATTTTGAAAAGATCCCACGCAAATCCGGGTATCACACATGATAGAACACCAATGAAAAGGCAGGCCCAAAAACTTGCAGATTCATAATTTCTCAAGCCAATTTTGTAAAAGTTGTTTGAAAAAGGAGATGATGACCATCCACTGACCCATATGAAAAGTAATAAATCAGATAAAAAGTTCAAAGACACAGTAATTGGATCCCACCTTCTTTGTTTCAAGATAATGTATAAATTACAGGAGATAATTGCAATATGGATGCAAAAAGTACCAACTGAAAAAATCTGCCCAATACCTAACCCGTTATGTGTGGTTACGCTTCCTGTTCGGAAAAGTAACCATGGAAAGAAAAATGAAATCGCAGATTGATAGAGACCATCAGCCATGTAAAAGAGGAACTTAGCAATGGTGGCATATTCATTGTAGTTTATGCCCTCCCTGTACAATTGAGGGATCATCAGTGAAACGTAATCAGGAACATCTTGGTCCATTGTTGCAAGAGTAATGACAGGAATTGATGTGAAAAACAAGTTGAAAAGCATTAAAAATGTATATTCATATAAGTATGTTCCGTCGAAATCGGTGAATATACCGTACCAAAATAAAGGCATGACGAAAATGACATTCTTGTAGAAGAAACAAGGAATCATTTCCGATAGTCTTTGGTATGACCATTTACCATGAACAAGTAACAATCTCTGTAAAAATCTGAACTGGCCAAGAGCGTAATCGGAGGACATTGCAGCTTGTCTTCCCTCTTCACCGGCAATACCAATTCCGACATTTGCTGCTTGAATCATAGAAACATCATTTGCACCATCTCCAATTGCTAAAGTGATGACATCTAAATTTTTCTTGACTAAATTAACCACACTTGCCTTTTGGGAGGGGGACACACGACAACATAAAATAGAACAGCATTTTTTGCCTAGCATCAAAAATTTGAGTTGCACTTCTCTGGGACTTTCATCGAACAAAATTGATAGTGTTTTACCATCGATAAGTAAAGCATGCTTTTCATCAGGAATGGAGTGATCTGACCTTGCTTGCTTCAAATTCACAGCTTTGCTAGGATCAATATTGAACTTCTCTGTCAATAAAGCATCAATTGTATTTTCCAAGTTTTCAACACTTTCACTTTGAACTTTGAGTAGATCCATGTTATTGTTGAGCATAGAACAAGAATACCCTATACTGATCGCCGTCTCGACTTTGTCTCCAGTTAGAACCCAAATTTTTATACCGGCCTTTCTCAAGCTTTCAATGGTTTCTGGAACGCCGTCTTGCAATTTGTCATCGATCGCAGTAGCACCCAGTAGAACAACAGAATTTTCAAACCGATCTGCGAGTTTTTCTGTTTCAAGTTCTCTTTGTTCATCCAGTAATTTCTCTGCACCGGCGTAATGGTCATACCAGTCATAAAACTCATTAGGATCCAAATCCTTAGCTGAAATACATAACGTACGAAGACCTTCATTTGAGTATTCCTCTAAATTCTTTCCAATTTCATCGTCAAACTCACCGCTAACACTTCTCTGTAAAATTATGTTATCGGCACCTTTCATGTACATTTTTATTTTCCCATCTGGAGATTCGAGCACAATCGTCATTCTTTTCCTAGCAGATGAGAAAGGGATAATACACAAAACTTTGTACTTCAGTTCTTTCCCGTTGTCGTACACGAGATAATAATCATCTTCTTTTCCTAAGAAAACAACCCCCATGTCTCTTGCAAAGGAAACGAGAGCAATTTCATCTGGCGATTCGGCACTATAGTTTATAATAGTTTCATCATTTGCAGAATCCATATCTTCATAGTCAATAACAGCAGAATGACACAATGCCAATGCAAGTAAAAAGTCGTGGTTACGCTTATCACTCATTTCATCCATGAATTCAGGGGAGACAAAGGTCAAGTTCTCCTCCTTGAAGAAGGGATTCGAAAACTTCAATTGGGGTATCATTTGATTACGAGAATTGGATATAAGCTCTTTCATGTACTTTGATTTGGCTGGGACATCGATGTTGCCCAATCTTTTGTCATAACCTTCTTGGGCAGATGTGTATGCCAATCCATAAGATTTATCTGCAATTGCACATTTTTTGAATTCCATGACGTTTTGAGTTAAAGTTCCTGTTTTATCACTAAAAATGTACTCAATCTGACCCAAATCATCGGATATACCCCACGATTTGGGCATGCATGGGAAGTCCAGTTGTTCGTAGTACATATTGACATCGGAGTAAATGAAAAATGCATGAACTGTCTTGATAATTTCGATAGTGATGTATAGAGAGATAGGGACCAAGGTCTGGTACATGATAAGGACAACAAAGAACGTTAGCGTACCATTAGCTTGAGGAGTGGGAGCATATGGCTTGTACTCAAAGTAGAGTCTCGAATTGGAGGATTTCCTATAGAACAAACCGTTGATCAAACCGGAGACAAAACACAGGATGAATAGCAAGAAGAAGTTGATCAAGACGAAGTAGTTCAAGTTTTTCGAGATCTTTGACTTCTTTGTTGGAGTGACGCCGGAGTTGAGCATAATCTTCGTTTCACTACCGGTAGCAAGAACAATCCCAATGACGTAATTTGTATTTCTCAACACCGAACCTCTCAATAGAACGTTATCAATTGACGCTGCTTCGGAATATGTCTTTTCCACACCCTCGGGATCCTCGTAGTGGACGACACCATGGAAAGAGTACAAGTTTTTGTTTGGCTGTTCTGTGGAAACCGAGAACACTAATTCACCCAAATCTGCTATTTTATTTATCTTTGACGAAGAGAAACTCATTGCATTTTTGGTCCGCAAGCTGGTTTCACCGTCCAAGTTTTTCGTCTCAACGTGACAGATGTTGTTCTTTGTGCTGGACTGCAAGAGCAGTATATCGGAGGGTATCTCTTCGTTTTTGCATATTCGGACAATGTCGCCGACAAGAACCTGCTTCCATTGGGTGCTTTTGAACTTTAGCGGATAGTTTGAGGAGGAGAGCGAGTTGAGTGTTGAATGATGGTCCATGGTTGACTGTGCCGAACGGATTGTGTACAAGTCTGCGCTTTCAAGATCACTGTGGTTGGATGTCGAGTTCGAGTCTCCCGACACGGGCTTTCTTTTTCTCTTGAACAGACGCAGCACTTTCAGTGACGCTCGGGTGCAGGCCTTTTTGAATCGACGCCAGGCACCTACGTGGTCCTCCATGGCATTGTGGTTGCCGACCCCGAATAACTTGTGCACCTTGGAGCTGTTCATCTCGTAGTCTGAAATGGCCCGCCTGTAATCTTCGAATGCATCCTTGAAAGCTGTGAGAACGACAATGACAATCAAGGGCACAGCCTGCATTCCAGGACTCTGCACTCCGAAGATCTGGAAACATCCGAGGATGATGATGAATAAGAAGTATGAGTTGGCGATGTTCGTGAACTGAAAAAAGATGTTCATCGGGATAAAGTTCAGCGGCGTGTACTTCGTCGTCCGGATCTTGTTTCTCGTGTACAGGGTCTTGTTTTTGTGTGTCTTCTGGTCGATCATGTGTTCGGGCAAGCTCTGGTTGTAATATATCTCCCGAACCGCGTCTGCGTCCGGCTGTCGGCCCGACTTGTCAAACCATCTTTTGAACGACAGCTCGTACGCCTTGTTCAAAAGGCCTCTGATGTCTTCTTCCACCGTCTTCATGCTGTGCTGTCTATGCAGAGCTTTAGTCACGCGTCCTCGAGCTTGTCAGACGGGGAAAGAAAGAAACAAACACACAGCGTCTTGCAGTGCGTTGCGTACTGTCTGTTCTACTGCTCCTGATAATCTGCCGCCGCCAGCAACGACCTCCGGAGGCGCCCAGAGCAACACCACCGTGTCTCTTTCTCGCTGTCAGACTCGGTCTGTGTTGATGCTAGAGCCAGCCCATACAATCGCTTCTGTTCCGATGAGGCTGAATCGGGAGGCTGAAGAAAAACAAAAAAAAAGTGCGAGAAAAAGGGCCGAAAAATGTGAAAAAAAAACTGAAAATTAGAGAGATGACGTAAGCAATGACACAAGTAGAATGTTGCGCCGATAGACGGAACAGGGTTGCGTAACCAGGTGGTTTCCGTTTTGGGACTCGACGACGACGGCGGCGGCAGTGAGGACGAGGAGAGGTGGTCGTGGGGTACGTCCATTTTTTTCACTGGAGCTACAGTTTCCACTGAACTCAGGAAGAGGAAGAGCCGCCGTTCCGGGGCTCTGAAAGAGCAGTTAGGCAAACGCAACACGCAACAAACGCAACACAAAATGTCCATTGAAGAAATCCCACAAGGTGCTGAAGTCACCATCGTTCCAAAGGCCGAGAAGAAGGCCAAGGATGCTCTTTTGAAGCTCGGCTTGAAGCCATTGAAGGAGATCTCCAGAGTCACCTTCAGAAAGAAAAACAACACCATCTTGGCAATCGACAAGCCAGAGGTGTACAGAACCCTCGGTGGCTCCTACATTATCTTTGGTGAGGCCAAGGTCGAGGATCTCAACAAGAGATACCAAGAAGCCATGGCTGCCCAACAGGCTGCCCAAGAGGTCAACGACGCCGTCAACACTCCTAAGGACGACTTGGCTGCCTCCATCCAGGACGACTTGAAGAAGGCCTCCCTTGACGACAAGCCTGCCGAGGCCGAAGCCGACGACGGTGAGCCAGCCGACGCCACCGGTCTCGAGGAGTCCGACATCTCTGTCATTATGGAACAAACTAACGCCTCGAGAAACAAGGCCATCAAGGCCCTCAAGGAACACAATGGTGACATTGTCAACGCCATCATGTCCCTCTCCTAGGTCTAGCGGTGCGACATAAAATGACAGTTTATATTCGTAATATATCATGTTTAACTTCCTGTATGCATAAATACTACTTTGTTCATATCATACATTATTAAATCTCCTTTGAGACTTGCTTCTCGGCCACCATCTCCGTATCGTCAGTCTCCCCTAGATCGCTTTTCTTCTCTGCGTCTTCTCTGCCGTTCAAGAACCCGCAGTTCGGACACACATACATAACATTGTCGGGCAACTTCTTCGGTGGAGCGAGTCCGTTATGTGCCAGACAGCTGGAGCAGATCAAGGCGTATCTCTTGTCAGGCCCAAGCTCGTTCTCGCCCAAAAGAGCGTTCAAAAAGTGATCATAGAACCCGCTGTTTGAATGCTGCTGCCTCTGGAGGTCTTCCAAAATCTTTCCCTTCTCTCCATCCTGTATCATTTGCATGTATTCGAGCTTCTTTCGACGGATATCATCGGCCTCCTTTTCCATCTCTTTCAAGTCTTCGCCGTCCGAAAACCGGGCAAGTAAATCTCTCGTCTTGTCGAAATTGGTCTTTTCCTTCAACGTGGAAAGTTTTTCGTTGTGTTCGGCCTTCAAGAATTCGATATAGCTCTCTTTATTGTTGATCAGATAGTTGTACACGGTCAAAACCGTGTAATATAGTAGTCCCATGGCAAGAGGACTCAGAATCAAAGTCATAATAATTTTGGGTTGCTTTATTTTCCCCTCCATGTAATAGACATAACTAAAGTATGCAACATAGCCTGCAGTCAGATACAGCAACAGTATCTTCTGATAATGTTTTTTCTGCAATTTGAGTTTCTTGAGTCGTTTCTCATTGTATGAAATTTTATTGGTAACCTTTTTGAGTTCGGCCTCAAACTTGTCTGGGTCAAACCCTTTAGCCTTGAACAAAAACATCTAGCAAAGCGTGTGTTTGCCTCAATGCCTGTATTTCTCCACCCTACGCTGTCTTTATCGTTAACAAACCTACTGAATTCGCCATTCTTTCCAAATCATACTGAGTCCCCAGGAAAACTAAGTGGCCCCAAAACGCGCTGATCTCATCTCTCCGATCTCGTTTATCTGGGCTATGAAACAACTATGCATGAGTAAATTAACGAGTGAGCAAAAAGAATTACACTCTAGTCTATAGATCTGGCAACGGCCAATTAGGTTGTACATGAGGAGGGAAAATTGAAATGATTACAGCTTCTAGACGTTCTCTTTCACACCTTTCTTTTCTACCACTTCGACACCACGATGTTTCAACACCTTATCTGTCTTCTCTATCTCTATTATTGCAGACTGCAATTGCTTTATGATTTGTTTCTTTCTAGCTTGAGTGCTCTCATAGGAAGCAATGTTGGCATTGAGACGTTTCCCCAAGAAAACAGTCGTATTATCGATGTACAATCTAAGTTTTTCTAGGTACCAGTCTTTGAATTCGGAAATAATGGAGATTATTTTCTTCTGTGAAGTGTTGGCTGTAACCGCAATGCTCAATGCTGTCACTGCAAAAGCAGTGTTCAGTGTTATGAAATCGTATAAATATCCGACGTTACACAAGGTGAATATCGTAAATGGGGCAGCAATTATCTCTTGAGTTAAGAATTTGTTTATACGAGATTGCAACTCTGGTAACTTCTCATTGGCAACCTCTCCTTTCAATTCAACTATAAAATCATCAACGCCTTTCTCTGGTTTCTGTACCTTGTTCTCAGGGAAAAGTGCATCAATTCTACCTTCCAAATAGTGGGACTTGGCAGTTGCATCTTCCAAGGATCCATAGCATGCGACCTCTTTTCCAAATAAACCGGTCTTAAGCGATGCTCTTGTACCATTCAACAGATTCGATATCACAAGGGTGAGATCTCCTGAATTGATTATTAATTGGCTTATTTTGGTGAGTTCTTTCAGTAAAACATTTTCAAGAAATGGAGTCACCTTGCTCTGCAACTCAAAATGCGAATTCTGCGCCCATTCTGTAATCTCTTCTTTCAATTGCTTGGCAATTTTCACATCGTCAGATTCTTTCAAGTGTAAATCCCTGAGCAAACTGCGTAAAAGTAAAATCAACGGCTTGTATCCAGATGTTTCTCTATTCAGTGTAAATAATAACTCGTTCATGTTAGATTGCTGGTATAATTCCAAATACCTCGAGACATTTTTTATACTTTCAGAAACTAATCTGTTGGCTTCATTCAACTTATTGAGATCAATTTCAAAGCTGTTAGGATCGTGATTTTCCATCAATCTACCGCCGACAGACAAACCTTGCGATTCATTTATTATCATGAAATAAGGTGAATCATTGATTCTCTCAACATTTGTGTTGGGCGAGGTAACATAGACCCATATTTGACAATCAGACTCTGTGATTTGGCTATCTTGTGGTGACGTGTTGAAATCTAAACTATCTGCTCCATCAATCTTGACATGTTGACTAAAACTCTTATCATTGACTTCAATAAACGAGAGATCATTAAATAAATCACGGTTCAAAGTTTTTCCCAAACCATCACCTGGTTTAGCATCTTGTATTAAACGGAGCTCATGATTTAATATGGGAGACTTACACGTGAATATTCCTCCCTTGATGGCCTCACTCTTAGCACCATAAATTATCTTCATATTTGATGTCGCATTCGCTTTACGGAACTCCTGTATCAATTCATCGTATTTGTTGTCATTAGATAATGGGTCAACAACCAAAGAGTCCACAAAGAGACCAGGCTTCAAATCACTGGACTGGACAATTCCCAAAGAAACAGTCTTTGGCTCAAATACTTTATAATCTTTTATCGTACGAGAAGGAGCAATTCTACTTATTGAGTCAATTTTTCCTAGTACTCTTGGATCATCCCCAAAATGGCTTTTTGCATCGTCTAAGATTTGTGATAAAGATATACTGCTTGCTGTTTTTGGGTCACTGCTGTTGCATCTTTTGAACTGTCTCAATTTCAGGCGGGGAAATAAGGACTTGGGGGATAGGCCGCTCAGTAACCGTTGCATGTTTGACTTTTTGTTCGACTACTGATTCGATGTGGGGTTCAAGGTCCAATGCTTTGGTACTAGTATCTGAAACCCAAGGGCCGTTTCCACATTGTTGTCGAATGATAAAACGAGTCTGTTTAACCAGTAATAATGGAGATGCGCAAAATAGAAAAGGTACTGAGGGTGCCGAGCATCTGAAATGTTATTTGCTAGCTCTCCAAGAAAGTTCACCGAGACCTACTTTTAGCTGGCACTCTCGGCCAGGGATACACATGAACTACAATTATGTATAGTATATCATTCTTGAAAAGAAACTTTTCAGCTATTGCTTCATTGAGAAGTCACCAAAATCCTCTTGTACGTACAGTGCCCCAGCCAACCGTCGACTTTTTATTTAAGAACATTTTACTAACAGCATATCTGCCTTATCTTCCTTATTTCAGGGATTACCAAACTTCAAATCGCCCAATACAAAGCTCCCCGTGAAGCACACATTGCCCAATGTTGCAAAAGTGTTACTGGTTTCATCGGGAAAAGGAGGGGTGGGAAAGTCTACTGTTTCGGCAAATCTAGCTGTTGCTCTTCGAAACTGCAATTTGAATGTCGGCTTATTAGATGCTGATATTTTTGGTCCTAGTATACCAAAGTTAATGAATTTGAAAGGAGAGCCTAGATTGTCTGAAGATTCTAAACTACTACCATTGAAAAATTATGGAATACAGACTATGTCTATGGGTTATTTGATTCCTAGCGAAGACAGTCCCATTGTATGGAGAGGACTCTTATTACAAAAGGCGCTACAGCAGCTACTATTTGATGTTAAATGGGATAAACTAGATGTTTTGGTTATTGACTTGCCACCGGGAACTGGCGATGTTCAACTAACATTGAGTCAATTGTTGAAAATCAATGGTGCTGTCATTGTTTCAACCAGCCAGGACTTAGCACTACTAGACGTCAAAAAGGGTATCGCTATGTTTGACAAGGTGAATATCCCTATATTTGGATTAATTGAAAACATGTCTGTATTCATATGTCCAAATTGCAAACATGAAGAACATCTATTTGGTGACGGGGGAGCTTTGAAAGAGGCAGAAAAACTAGGAATAGATCATCTTGCGTCCATTCCATTGAACAAACAAATATGTACATCTGCTGACGAAGGATTCCCCATTGCTATTGACAAAGACTCTCCTCTTGCTCAACCGTACTACATGGCTGCACAGAGAATAAAGGGCAAATTGGGATTTTGATCACGTGACTAAATGAGTATCTCGAAATAGAATTGCTTAATTGGGCAATTATGTTTTCAAAGTACCCTTTGGAAACGGGGCCAAGCAAATATTGCCCCTCAAGAGAAAGGACAAAAGGATTTCTTGTTAACGCTTATGTTCCTCTTCTTCCTCTCCTTCCTCTTCTATTCCTCTATTCCTCTTCTTCCTCTTGTATTCCTTTTATTCCTCTTGTTCTCTTTGTTCCTTCTATTCTTTTTGTTTCTCTTTTCCTTCTTCTATTTCCTTTGGTACAATCAAACTCTGTCCATCAGTGGAGATTCTTTGCTTAACATATAAAAACACTTCATATTTTCTTCGGAAAATTAATTAAAAACATAAGTACACAATCGATAAAAAAACACAAAAGAACAAGGTAATTGAAACTATGAAGTTTTTGAACTACTTGTTTCTGTCAGAGTTTATAATTCCTGCATTTTCCTTGATTCTCGCAAAACAGCCAAACGGGTTGGGTGATTCAAATAGAGATGAATTATCACATGCTACCGCACATGGGATACTCAAGACTATTTTGGATAACAGGGAGTTTGGTTCAACTTTTGTGAAATTCAGTGAATGGGAGTCGCCGTTGGGGGAAATATATGTAGTGCCCTCGACGGAGGAGGATGCGGATATTGCTTCAGCTGCCCTCGGCTTGGGATATAGGTTTATCAGAAATGATAACAGCGTGGTGCAATCATCAGATATTGCCGATGTTGTTAAAATAGAGGAAAAGAATATTTCGGCAGCAGGATTTCCTCTCGGATGGCAGAAACACGATGATAGCCCAACTGCGGCCGATTTTTTTCCTTTTGGCTCAAAAAAATTTATGAGGATAGGAGTCAACAAGAGTTCAGCTGATCAGCATGGAACTGACGAAATGGTGAAAAAAGAAGAAGCAGATGAGGATGAAGAAGAAGACGGGGGAACGAGTAGTGAGGATGAGGATATCAGTAACTTTGGCCTATTTCATTGGTTTGAAGATGAAGATGACTGTAATGCGGACGAAAAAACAAGCAAGTTGCTTAATACTGATCATTTTCTTTTTGCTGGTGTTGGTGACATTGACATGCAACCAAAAATTGAGCAAAGAGACCTTGAAACTTCAACTCTGTTGTTGACAGTTTACACTACAACCACAGTTACGTCGGTTCATGGAATCACTATAACTGAGATAGCTGATCCAACCACAACTCATAATGAAAAGTGGGTCTCAACATCGACAACCGACTTGTACAATGATGAGATTAATAGCGATTATTCTGAGGATGGTAGTGATGAAAGCACCGAAATAGCAACTTTGACTGATCATGAGCCTTTTACTTTTACAACACCAGTAACTACTCATGAACAATTGGAAAATCCTCAAACTGAGTCGGAGGTAGTCGCAACTTCAGAACATGAAATTCCGACGGGTACGTGGACTTCGGAGATTATCACTTCAATTCATGATGCTGAAGGGAAACCATCTGAAACTTTGGCAGATTATACGAAAACAACACCCGTATGGACATCTCCTGAATCATGGAACTCGTATCCATTTAGTGTTACTGAAACGGAGCATGTTGAACAACCTGCCACCTCTTCATTAACGTTTGAAAATACCACTATTCCTGTGACATCTACTTCTGTCCACCCATCTTCTAAGTTCTCCTCTTTCAAGCAATTCTATACATCCAGTTCTTACAAGAACAATACTATGAGTTCTAAAAGCTCCGGGGCGGATGAATCAATATACACCAGAACTAAGGTAACGAATGCATCTCTTATGACAACTTCTGAAAATCTTGCCCATAGCCCAGGTGGCTATTGGGCTTCCTTATTCGGACTTATTTTGGCTGTCTTTTCAGGTGTTATATTGATTTAAGTTGAAGCGAATTAGTGTCAGTAACTGTTTATGGTTAGCCCAGCCCTTTCCAACACCTTACAAATTTCGTTGAACAAATGAAAAAATAGTACACATATTTACATGGCACACTTTTGTAAATTTCAACAACATATAGTGTTTTTATTACATCTCCATAAATATATAACAACATACATTACACAAAACCGTTCTACTCTTGCAAAGCACTGAGCCTCTGTCTCATTGTTTGAATAAGGTCTTCATCATCATCGTCATCGGCCTCGATCGCAGCAGCAACTGGCTCTGCCTTCTGTGTGTTTTGTTTAACTGGGGTAGGAACGGTAGGTTCCTGCACATTGGCGGTTTCCTTGTCACCCAAGATGTCTGTGAGCAGGTCGTCTATCTCTTCGTTTTCATCCAAGTCTTCGTCTTCCCACTCTGCGGAATCTAATACGTCCGACACCATTTCGTCGATGACGCCGCTTTTGGTCAACTCCTTGGATAATTCCTGCACCGCCCTGCTTATCTGAGGCACGCGGACAAGCTGGCTCATGTCTTGCATAATTGCCGTCGACTTCTGAAGCGACCCTTTGATTTTGATCAACTGCTGCTGCTCGTTCAGCTTTAGCTCTATCGAGTCCAACGTGGCTCTCGAAACATGCATGCGTTCGTTCACCTTCTGCGTGTTGCGGAGCTCCTTGGCGTATAGCCGGGCCGACTTCATGTCATTTTTTTTCGCCGCCTGTTTGATCAGCGACTTGCTCTTCTTCTCCACGTTATTCAAGTCCTGGATTTGCCTATCGAGCTGCCTCTTGTTCTTTCGCAGAGATTGCAGGCATTTCCTGTACTGTTCCTTGGGATCCGGTCCCCATATTACATTCTTGACAAGCTCCATACCGACAGACTGGTGTTTTCTATATTTCTGCGGTTCGTGGTGGAACCCGGCGTGACCCTTACCCCCTTACGGGCCCCATTCTGAGCAGAATGTTCTCTACCGGTCTTCCTTATCGGGCTAACTGCTGCTGTCAATTGATGGAAAAAAGAAGACCCAAGAGGACCCAGGCGGCCGCTGGAGACGCCGATCGGCGTAGGAGACTGCGACGCGAAAGAGGCGGGCTGAAACGCACGAGAACGAGAACGAGGCAAAGGAGCAGCGGACGCGTAGCTGTTCTTGCGAGCCGTGAAATATGGCGGTTTCTCCTTGCACCGTTTCTTGTTCAGAAGAGTAGTAGACTCACCAGGACACAGACAAACAGAAAGACAGACAAACACACAGTAAAAGATGTTAGAAGGAAAATTTGACCAAGCGTCTCTTTTAAAAAAAGTAAGTTTTTATCAGCTCTTTTATAGCTCTAAGCACAGGTTCGTGTCACGACAGATACTAACCAAGAAGCATTGCTGCGTTTTGCGACTGTCTCGTACAGATTATCGACTCGATCAGAGACTCGGTGAAGCTTTGTAACTTCAACTGCTCCCAGAATGACGGTATCACTGTGCAAGCCATTGACGACTCCAGAGTCCTTTTGATTGCCTTGAAGATGGACCCAGGCTGTTTCCAGGAGTTTAGATGTGACAGAGACATGGTTTTGGGTCTCGACTTGGAGTCTCTCGGAAAGATCTTGAAGCAGGGTAACAATGAAGACTACTTAACGTTGATTGCAGAAGACAATCCAGACTCCTTGTTGATTGTTTTCGAAGACAAGAAGAAGGACAGAATCTCCGAGTTCTCTCTCAAGCTGATGGACATCGACTCCGACGTGTTGACTATTGACGACATGGACAACGACTGCTCGATAACAATGCCCTCTGCAGACTTCTCCAAGATTGCCAGAGACTTCAAGACAATGAGTGAATCTCTCCAAATCATTGTCACCAAAGAATCCGTGAAGTTCAAGGCGGAGGGCCAGATTGGTTCTGGTAGCGTTATCTTCAAACCACACACAGACTTAGACAACCCAGACGAAAGCATCAAGATTGACATGAACCAGCCAGTCAACTTGACCTTTGGTGCAAAATACTTGAACGATATTGTTAAAGCCTCAACCCTATCCTCCACCATCACCATAAAGTTGACAGACAAAGCACCTGCCCTGTTCGAATTCAAGCTACCAAGTGGATACCTCAGATACTATTTGGCTCCTAAATTCGAGGATGAAGAGTAGTCCTGATAGTCTTTTCGCTTTTTATTCCCACCCCATTCTACAGTTCCTGTGTATTTTACTCCTTTTATCTTTATAATTTAATTTCGTCATTAAGAAAATTGTCTATTTACAATCCAGGGTGCAATATCAGTACATTGCTTCAACCGCGTTTTCAAGCTCCGGAAGCTGCGAAGAGCACACTGTAGCTTTCTCCGTCACAGGTAAAACAAGCCTGTAGGCATCGTGTCGGTTCATATAATACCTGAACAATCGCTTGATCCTGATAAACCCAAAGTTCTCATACAACTTGAGGGCTTTCTTGTTGATGACCTCCGTTTCTAAGGTGATCTCATCGCAGTTGTATTTGCTGATCATAAGCATTATGCTGTCAGATATAAGTTTTTTGGCTATGCCGAGGCCTCTGTATTCATTTTCCACAGATAGCATTCCAATGTACCCTCTCACACGTGCGTTTCGGTGAGGCTCAACTTTGCTTATTATATTCCCTACAAGCTTTCCATCGTGGAAAGCTTGCAAACAGAGATCGGGCCAGTTATTGATGAAGAAGCGATACACATATATCGAATATGGCTCACTCAAATGCTTGTTAGTTATCGCCTCAACGTCGGCGATTTCTTGATCAATCTTCTCTCGACTCTGCACGGACGTGTCCAAACATACACTTCGTATCTCTATATCAGACAACTCCACCATAGATGCTCTGTTTGTCCTCTTACTTGCGAATCCCTTACTTTATTTATGGGATCTCCCTTTACTTCTTGTGCCATTATACTGTTCTGCCCCTTTTAGGAGCTCAGCCAAATGACGGCCCCCATACAATGGCTCATGTGACCCATTAAGTCCTCCCGTGCACCGCGAGGAAGTGGCTCATTACTTAGACTCACATAGCTAGTTATCCATCTATCACTCTAAGATGATTGTGATCAATCACTTCGAAACAGGTTTGAGGTAGAAAACAGGTCGGAGTACTACACTTGGAGGTTTCTAGAAGGAACTCTTCAACACAAAAGGTTACAACTCTAGGGTAAGAACACTTTTTGCTACGAAAGGAGCGCAATAACGTTATTTGCCACAGTCAAATCAAAGTCCGATAAGTAGCCGGTACATTAATCTTGTTATCTTATTCGGCCAAGTTTTGTTCTTCAAACTCCAAGGATGAATAATTCTGTATACAACAACAATAACCGACTGTTTTCAGCTTCTATTGTATCTACGTTTTTGAAAGGTTCAACGCTGTTGGATCCAAATCGGTCAGATACAAATGCCAATCCCGAATCGAGCTTATCCATATACAATGCGTTCACAGGCGTGAAAGTAACTGCACCTTTCGACATCTTCAACAATATGGACTCATTCAAGGTATACATTGCTCAGATTTTGAAGATAGACATCGAGCGATTGTTTCTATTGACACCTTTTGGGATAAAATTGAAGTTTTCCATGATTGTTCATGAGCAAATAAATGAAGTTTTTGCCTTCGATCGGAAATTCTTTAATCCAATGCTGGTAAGAGCCGACCGAAAAGATGCGATAATAAACGAGTTATTGTCCACTATTGTTAATGATGAACTGATATTCATGATTAAACCTCGTGAACCACCTATTTTGAACGCAAACATGGACAGTTTTATCAAGGCTATAGAGAAGTTGACCTCTCAGTCTGAAGATGTTAAGATAAATTCTTCTGATTTGGACTTTGATAGTTTAAGACTTCTGTTGAATTTACTCAAAAGAAATTCAGGCTGGGCATCTGCTTTACTGTCGGATATGAAAAGTGCCCTCTTTAACAATGTTTATTATCGTGATTATGAGATTGTTGAGAATATTTTACGAGCTTTGAATTCTTTGATACAATATGTATCGAACTTATTTGTCAATTTGGAAAAGGAGTTCAACACCGTTGTGGATACGTTTAGTAATCTCAATGTGAATAGTTTGTCGGGTAAATGGGAAAGTTGTTTCAGGTTACTAGAAAAGATATCATTCTCCTATACAGATAAATCAAGCAAGCAGCAAAGAACATTGAATCTTTCCGACCTTATTGATCTGGATCAAACTATCGATGCTTCTAAGAAGTCCAAAATACTTTCGAAAAAAATTAGCAAGTTCTTCGTCGAGCTCAGGTCTTTAGTTGAAAATGATATTGTCAAACAAAAAGAAAATATAATAAATGAATATGAGTCCTATAAGGCGTTATATTTAAAGCCTGAGTGGGAGATATCAGAAAGAGAAACAATGATGAAATCAAAAGAGATTTATTTACAATTAGAAGGTCTCGTGAATGAAATGACAAGAAACAGTGACAAATTGCCTTCTTTCGAGGAATTGATAACTACATCTAGCCAACTATCAACTTATTTGTCTCAAGATGCGATACAAAAAATTATGGCCTTAGTTGGCCAGTATAGATCTCAACGTGACAATTATGTTCAGCAAATAACAAATTTAGCGAATGAGTTATACGAGATTCAACACAAGTACTCTGCTGTCCGAGAAGAGCTCCAAAAAAAAGTTGTGAAATCCATGCTATTTGGAGTTGTTCAAATTCAATTATCAATTCGGGATGCTACAAAATTGCTTAATTCCGATTTGGCATCTAATATTGAGCTTCTGCGAAATAACGAGCTACAACTATCACTAGTTGTAGATTTACCATTGCTGTTCGGTATTTGGGTGATTGCCCTTTTGGGAAATATCAAATATGGCTTCTCACTAAAGAAGATTTCAAGAAAGTCTAATGAAGTTTTTGAAATGCTAAATTATATTGAAAGGAATAACCGAACCAAATGGCTTGACGAGTTTATTGAAGGTATAGGGGTAGAGAAGGCAGACTCTATTTTTCTTAGCAACAGTCAATATAAGAATAAGTTCATTGTAGAAAACCTTTTCCAGTTTCATTTAGTTTCTGATGATGAGAGTAAAATCAACAATAACCCCACAATCAAGCGACAGAGCTCAGATACAAGTAATTACTTGGCTTCATTTAACAAGCTAATTCAAAACTTTAATGGATTCCCAAATAAGAATCATCAGCTTGACACGATTCCGAGCAATACTACGGTCTACAATGACTTACTGAAAAACTCGAGTATATCATATTTCGAGGGCCTACTAACCTCTGTGACTATGAAGGATATTATGGATTATTTGAAGTGTCTCGAGAATTCAGAGTACAAGACAAGTTTGTTGAATCAGCTAAAAACATATATGAAGGATATAGGCCTCAATGAACCTACAAAGCTTAATACTAATAAAGAAAAAGGTGTTCTTCTCAAATCTGGTAATATTGATGATCTAGGGAGTTTTGATTATGAGGATCAACATTATATGAAAATTCTCAAAAAGTTTATTAAAAGCTTTGAGTCAAGTGGGGTTACTATTGAAATCAAAGTAGGAACTCAAAAAGCAGAGAATCCTCCCGTGGATACAGGAATAATAAGAATTTACGAAGAAAGGGTACAAAAACTAGAAAACTTATTGCATGAAAAAAGATTCCAACAGTTCAACAATAGATGGTCGCAGGCTAATCCTAATACCCCTAGTATCACCAATGTTGACAATTCCGGGGAAGAGCAGCTTGTTGTGACCTCATCTGGAGTTCTAGGTAGGAAAACCATTAAGTTACCTCCTAGTCATTACACCGAGAAAATCCAACAGCTTGAAAGAGAAAACAGAAGGTTGCATCAAGAAGTAGAAGAACTCAAGACAAGCCAGGTGGGCGAAGAAATTACAAAAATGAAAAGAGGAATAGAGGTGAATGCACTTCAAGTCAAAAAATATCAGGCTAAACTTGACGATAATGCCAGGAACCTTGAAGAAAAGGATAAACATATTGAAGGTCTGCAAAAGCAGATTGTGAAGCTCATAGAGGAGAACAAAAATCTGGAGAGTAAAAATAATAAACTGAACTCGGACATTACTGAATTAAATATTCCGAATAAGGATTTATTGGAAAACATGTCGCATAAAGAAAATGAATTGATGAACGAAAACCAACTAAATCAAAAGGAGAAGAATGATCTTAAATTACGAATTGAAGAATTACTTGACATCAAAAACCAGTATGATAGGGTTATGGACAAGGTTAAAGACACCGATGGTATAATTAACAACGTTTTGTCAATATTGTCTTTTGCTTTCATCAAGTTACGTGATCTCAGTAAACTTGTATATGGTGATATGGAAACATTCTGTTTAATCTTGGAGATTATGGGGCTATTATTAGTGGATGAAAAGAATGGTATGGAAATCAAAAGAGTTAAAGGATTAAGGTATACAAAGAAGGATTTATTTTCGAAAAAATCTAGTGTTGATGAGGCTGATGATGACATGCTTTTCTTGGAAGTTGTTGCATCGGATCTGATCAACGATTCGAAAAGTAAGCTGGAGTGGCTTCCACAAATGGAGGAAGAATTTAAGGAGCTCAAGGGACTTTTTTATCAAAGCGATAAAGTAGAGTTTGGAGAAAGCGAGAGTGTGGAGAATACAAATGAAAAGTTACATTCCTCGAAAATTAAAGAGATTGAAGGGATATTCGAATCACTTAATAATTACGATGTTAAACTGAGATCCGTTATTGAAATGTATTCAGAAGCGGATCTGGAAGAAAAATATAATGAGTTTATCAAACATACGTTGATTGAGCATGATCTGATTTTAGGTCGGGTACACAAACGTTTTGAGGATGTCGAATCTTTAGCCAGGAAGTTACAGAAGGAGAAGGTTAAGCTCAAAGGTGAGATAAAATTTCTCACCAAAAAAGTATCGCAGCAACTTGTTTTACGTAACTTTCAGAGTGGTGATTTGGTACTATTCCTCAAGACATTGGTCCCGATCACCGAAGGTGCCAATACCGAAGATGCAACAAAGCAACCGTGGGCTGTTTTCAACATCGGATCTCCTAACTACTATCTGAAAAGCAACACACTGAAAGATCTTTCCAAGTTAGAAGAGAAAGAGTGGTTTGTTGGCAGAATCAAGAAAATTGAAGAGTATGCAATAACTGATGAAAACAAAGATAGTATAGACCAGAATCCGTTCAATCTAAATGTCGGGACCAAGTGGTACTACGTGGAAACGAAAGAAGAGTCCATTGTTTGAGCGAGATCCGACTGGAGGAGGTGAGCAAACTTTTTCCGGAACAGGAAGCAAAGAGAACATTTTTTTTTGTTTTTTGTCGCTTTGAGGTGAGAGATCTTGCAGCTTATCTATGAGTTGGGCAAGGCGTTGTAATTTTTGCGGGGAAGGTTAGCTAGCGGTCGCAAATATAAACAATATCAAATGTTGACCCGTTAAATGATCCTTTCTTTTTTTGCTCTCTCTGACGATCGAGATACAAACTAGCGCCACACATGGAGTCTAACTTGATATAACGCAGAACTGTCACGTCTAGGAAGCCTACTAAGGACCGATTCAAATGGATGAGAGTGAATACTCAACGGATGATGATAACAACTACTCCATGTTGCAAAAGGAGAGAAGTATCACGGAGAGATTGAACAGTTTGCATTTTGAACAAGGTAAAAATAGCGATTATGTGAAAGATTATGGAATAACTTTTTTACATGTGATTTCCCGAGCGGGGATATCTTTACAGCTTCAAATGGGAGCTACACTTAATGATTTGATACGACTTTTGAAAAAATGGTGCTTGGAGGGTCCATATGCACCTAATATGGGTATTTTTGTATGTTATAGCAGAGGAAAGGAAGTCAGCATTTCGAACACATTTGCTGCTGATGCACATCAATGGAAACGGCTGGCGCTGGTCATGAAAGAGTGTTTAAAGCAAGAAGAAACTGAACTAAGGGAGGTGCAGATGTCCCCTATGTACCGGTACTACGGAGATTTGTATCCGGATAATGGACGAGACACGAAAATGTCTACTGTAGAAGGGATGTTTTTCTGTTGTTGACAGCGGATGTATAAACATGCATGTATAGAATTGTAATTTTTTTGTCACTACAACAATTGCTATAACTGAGCGATAAAAAATGGAAACAAAAAGGTGGCTCAGGGTTTTCTGTATGGTTTTCTTTTCTTCTTCATCTTTTCTTTTGAATCTATTGTTTTGCAGTAAAGGCAAAACAACATACAATGTATGGCGAAGAAGCAAGTGGATGGCTTTTGAACTCGGAAATGAGCATTTCCTTGAAGAAAAACTGCATTATTGCATTTGGAAGATTACCACATGACGAGAATGATGACCGAGTTTTCAGGGTAGAGATTGATGATCCACATATTTCTTCAACGCATTGCTATGTGTGGATGATTCAGTTCGACGCAGATACGTCCCCTGTTTGTTACTTTCAGGATGTATCCACAAACAATTGCTTTGTTAACAACGTGCCTGTTGGTAAGGGGAAATATCGTGTTTTGCATAATAAGGATTACATCACGTTGTACGATACCATTGGATTTCAGTACAAAGTGAACCAGACGGGAGGGAAGTTTACAGAGGTAGGCCTGGATGGGAGTTGCCAGATCAACAACTGGGTGGTACTCCCTGAAGTATTGGGGTTTGGTACTTTTGGCAAGGTATGTTCTTTTTTGATAACTTGGAGGCTCGTTGCACCACCATGATACTAACGTGAATTACTTTTTCATTTCCTTATTGTTTCCAAATGCAGGTCCAGATTGCTTACAACAAGAGGGAGGAAGGCCGGTATTACGCGGTGAAGACCATCATGATGAGTCAGGAGAACGAGCGTAGCAAGGTTGAGCATGAGATTTTGAGCAAGATTGAGCATCCGAATATCATCCGAATCCGAGAAAGCATAGTCGACAAGAAGCATGGGTCACTGAAGTTGTTCCAAGAGCTAGCCGTTGGAGGTGACTTGTTTTCCTACCTTTCACAAGACAGCCAGGTTTTGAAGGCACTACCGGAGAGTGAGGCCGTGGTGGCACTCTACCAGATCTGCAACGGCTTGTATTTCCTACACCGTCGTGGAATCGTGCACCGGGATCTCAAGCTCGACAACATACTCGTCATGGGTGCCCCGATCCGATACCCGCATTTGGCCATCGGGGACTTTGGCATTGCGAAGCAGCATCTGCCGCTCGGCGAGTCGCAGCTGGTGAACATCGAGGATGTCGGCCTCAGCCGGACACGAGGCCGGGGCCGGGAGGCGTACTGGATGAACACCATGGTCGGCACTGCCGAGTATGCGGCGCCCGAGATTAACTTATCGAGGCGGAAGAAGGAGTGCCGGAACAACGTTGAGGACTTCTTCATCCGCAAGGACGACGACGGTGACAGCGACAGCGACACTATGAACAGCAAGTACACTGAGAAGGTCGACAGCTGGTCGTTGGGCGTCGTCAGCCACATCCTACTCTCCGGGATCTCGCCCTTTTACAGCGAAGACCTCGAGCAGACCATCTCCAAGAGCCGCCGGGGCGCTCTCTACATCGACAGCAGCGCCCGCTGGAGCGCCGTCTCCGACACGTCCAAGCGCTTTGTCAAGGGCTGTCTTGAAGTCGACAGCCGGAAACGCCTCAGCATCAGGGAGTGTGTCGAGAGTGACATGTTCACCCACGGCGTGCGGAGAGAGCTGATCAAGGCTTTGCTGCGATCGCCGAGGGTGTGAAGCGGCAGCATTACTAATGGCCGGCAGGAGAACCGGCAGCGGACCGGGGTAATAAAACGACACGCCGTCTTTGCCGGCCGTGCAGCCCGCCGAGGCGTGACGGAGCAGCTAGTGCCCACGCTAATCCCCGTCCCGCCTCCACGCTACCTCCGTCCGTGTCCGTCCCGTCCCTCCTTGTTATCCGAGCCGACGGCCGCAGCCGGGACGGGCGCGCTGGGAGAAAACGGAACCGGCGTGTCGGATGGCAGCCTTATTGGGGCCCCGGCAGCCGGCCGGGGAGGTGGGAGGCCGGACAGGAAGAGGGAGACGGGACGGCCCCGTGCCGCAGCGGGCGGCAGAGAAAGTGCCAGCGGCAGGAGACAGCATCACCAGCAGCGGTCGGGCAGACCCACCAGGAACGAGTCTCCGTTTTTTTCATGTATTCTTTCTTTTTTTTCAGCTTCGTCCTGGATTTTTTTTTGCGTCCGTGTCAGTCTCGGTCTGCCTCCCTCCTGGGAGCCTCAGCATTTGCCTTCTTGTTTCGTCTTTTCCTGCTGGCCACCAGTGTTTCGCCCGAACCGCCTCGTCTTGCACACCACAGATCGGCAGCACACCTCTGTATATCTTCGTATATAGTGAGAGAGACATACGCACCCGGGAGGAACGTATATGTATGCACAGCACGCCTGATTCTGAGACTGACACACCCTCTGACACACACCCTCTCATAGACACGTCAGACACACACACGCACACGCACACGCACACGCACACTTCTACACACTTACACCAGACAACGCTGCTCCGCCGTCAGGATAAGCTCTCTACTCACACTTTTTGCTCGACTCATCCAACAGACAGATCAACAGTCCTTCAGTAGCATCAGCACCCCCTCTCACAGCGCCTGAAATCATATCTGACTCCATCTCTCCCCACCCTATTATATTCGTCACTCCACGCTATTTTTCATTTGCTTTATCGTTGGTAGAAAAGATTGACACTTCTCCTTTGTTTTTCATCCTTCTATCCTACTTTATTTTTTACTTCATTTCTTTCCACCTCATTTCGATCTTATTGAAACAGTTTACAGAATTCAAGCCCCCCAGCAAAGATCAACAACACCCACGTTACCACCTACACTACTGCTGAACCCAGTCCATTCAAACTTAAAAGACCTCGGAGAGAACTAATAATTATCCCAATAATTTTTTCCTTCCTACATTTTATTGCATAGACTATATTACTGCTTTTATTTCTTATCATTCTATCTATTATTATTATACTGCCATTGCCATTGTTACTATCTTCCAACTTTTATTTCATCCATACTGACCCATCCTATTTTCAGTCTACCGAATACAGTTTCATTGCCATTGCCACCATTTTTATGCTCTCTGATCATTCGCTAATTAGAATCAACTCCAGTTATAAACATTACTTTTCTCACTCTTCGACATCCATTAAGCATTCCAAATCATCATGTACAGCAACAATCCTTCATACGACGCCCATTCCAACCAGGCCTCTTTGAACACCATGAATACCATGAACTCACTCAGCAATCCCGTTAACACCCCCACTTCCACGTCATCTTCCCAGACCTCTCTAAACACTAATGGTCAAATCCCACAGTTGTGGATGGGAGAGCTGGATCAAAGATGGGATGAGTTGACCATCAAGCAGATTTGGACAAGTTTGTTGAGCTCCATGGGCATCGTTGTTCACTCCGTCAAGTTGATCAAGGACAAGCAAAGCTCTCAGTTGGGCTTGGCCAATGCAGGATACTGTTTCATAAGGTTCCACAACTTTGAAGATGCCTCCAAAGTCTTGAACACTTTCAATGGGAAACCAATCCCGGGTACCAACAACCAGCACTACTTCAGGCTAAACTGGTCTTCGGCTAACATCCAAGCTGCAGCAGTTGCTGCTGCCGCAACAAGTACTTTACCTTTGGCAGCATGCTCAAACCCGATCGAGTATTCGATTTTTGTTGGTGATTTGCCTCAAAACATCAACGAACAGATCCTTTTGCAGACCTTTA
Organism: Pichia sp. NRRL Y-27259; assembly: GCA_030563085.1. Taxonomy (NCBI): domain Eukaryota; kingdom Fungi; phylum Ascomycota; class Pichiomycetes; order Pichiales; family Pichiaceae; genus Pichia; species Pichia sp. NRRL Y-27259. The sequence goes on from JAKUBB010000007.1 coordinate 244,486, forward strand.
AGTCCAAGTATCCTTCATGCACTAGCGTGAAGATAATGGTTGACCAAACAACAGGTAACATCAAGGGGTATGGATTTGTCAAGTTCCTCAATGAAGAGGAACAGAAGAAAGCACTGGTTGAGATGCAAGGTTGCGTTCTCTTAGGGAGAGCCATCAGGGTATCAACAGCTTCGAAATCAAACTCCTCTCTTCCAAATACCAATAGTGGTAACAACAATCCAAATGTTGCTCCAAACAGCAACACCTTCTCTCCACTACTGAGCACAAACCTTACTTCCCATTCGAATGTGTCCAACACATCATTGAATACCAACATGTCACCATCCACTATTATGTCTTCAAATAGCTCTATTCCAGCCAACGCCAATGGTGGTATACCACAGCAACAGCAACAGCAACAACAACAACATCAGCAACAACAACAACATCAGCAACAACAACAACAACAAATACTCAATAAATTCCATTCACAACAACAGCAACCTCAACAACAACAGCAACAGCAACAGCAACAGCAACAGCAACCTGGTAATCCATCGCAAAACATCTCCAATAGATCGTTACTACAGCCATTACCGCAGAACACGTCTGTCCAGTATTTCAATGATCCTGCAAATACCACTGTTTTCATTGGCGGACTCAATGTTCCCTTCACTGAGAAGCAGATGTTTGATCTGTTTTCCAAGTATGGTAACATCAGCTACGTGAAGATCCCTGCAGGCAAAAACTGTGGGTTTGTCCAGTTTTTCCATAGGGCAAGTGCAGAAATGGCGATCAACGAGATGCAGGGCTACGACATTGGTGGAGGATGCAAGATTAGAGTTAGTTGGGGTGCTAGAGCTGCTCAGAGAAGTTGGTTTGCAAGACAACTTCAACTACAGCAGCAACAACAACAGCAACAGCAACAGCAGCACCCTTCTCTCAACCATCTAGTGCAGATTCCTGCTCCTGCGTCGTCGACGTCATCGTCGTCGTCGACTCAGAATTTGGACCAGTTGTCCAACAACGACATCAACGTGTTGCTGAACATGACTAAGAACCAGAACATGGCTGACAGTTTGGGTCTGTTTGACTCGTATGTGAATGTCAACGATACGATGCTGAACCTGAACGGTTACTCTGTGGACCAGTACAACTTCCAAAACGAACAGATCCCATACACCAGCATGAGTTCCAACGATGAGCTAAAGTTGAACAAGTTGTTGCTAGCGGCCCGGGATGGGAACCTCGACCAGTTGGATCTCGGATCGAACCTCTACAACTCGTGAGACTTTCTCTCCTTTCTCATCTATCCCCGAACTCTGCAAGTTTTTCAATGTTGCTGCAAGTTATGAATTTTGATGCCAGTCTTGCCTTGCTTTTGCTCAGAAGTAATTCAAACCCTTATTACCACTAATTTTACCACTACTTATATTACTGTTATTATGATCACTATCATTCTCATTTCTCATTATCATTATTATCATTCTCATTATCATTCTGATGCTCATTGTTTTTGTCCACTATCATTTTCATTTTCATTTTCATTTTCACTTTTATTTTGCTTTCGTTAGCTTTATTTCATTACTACTTTTTCCCCACTTATTTTTTTCCTTCTGCGGTGTCTCGACATCCCTCATGTTATGCTATACGTTTTTGCTATGCTGTTATTGTTATTATTGTTCTAATGTTATTACTGTTGTTGTTGATATTGTTGAATTTCCTGTTCTGTTCCCATAAGCTTTCTGCATCTACATTTTCATGTTCACACCTCCTCCTCTTCACCTCTTCACCTCCCTACTATCTATTTATTTATCTATATCTATCTATTTATCCATCCACCCATCTACCAACTTAGTTATTGTTTTCTCTTTCTCTTTTCTCTCTTCTTTCTATAAACTTACTCCTTCCATGCTTCTTTATATTAACTCTCTAATAACGAATCTTAAGCTCTGCCTGCACCGCTACCCTCTACCCCCTCGACCGCATACCCGCCAGTGCATGACGTAGCGGCCCCGTACAATCCCCCGTCGCAGGAATGCCGAGGCCCTTAGGGCATTGCCCATAATGCCCCCAAAACGCCCTATGGGCGCGCCGTCCCTGCCATTTGGCAGGTGAAAAAAGTGTCACTTTTGACACCTTTGACGTCAAAGAGCTCTTTGACACATCTGTCAGCGCAGCCGGCGAAGCGCCCGCAGTCGGCACAGGCCTGGCATTGGCGCCGGTGGAGGCTAATTGACACGTAATGCCTGTCTTGCCTGTGCGTGTCGGGCGTATTGCCTTGTGCGGGCCCCACACGCGGGGCGCCTACTACTGCTCCGAGGAGCGTGAACACGCCTGCGCCGGAACATTGTGTCAGTGGCGGGCATTGTGCAAGCAAGTTCCTGGCGAAGACGCCGTCGGAGCGTGGCAGCCTCGCCGGTGCTGCTGGCATTAGCAAGCGTTACGGCGACGGAGAAACGGGCCGGAGAGGAGTTTCATTCGATGTTCTTATCAGTGGAGCTCATCATCACTCGGCGAAAAGAGTCAGAAAGAGACGAGACGCTGTTTTTTTTTCATTGTTTTCTGTTTTTCTGTCATATCCCCGGTTCCCTTTTCATGTCCTGTTTCGTTTCGTCATCATCATCAGCAGCGTCGTAACGGGTTCCTTTGTTCCTCGTCTGCTCTTCCCACCCCTCCCCCTTCCCTTCCCTTCTCTTCCTTCCTCCTCTTCCTTTCTTTTCTTTCTGCTTTTCTTTTTCCTTCACCCTTTTTTTCGTCCTGCCCTCTTTCGGAAAGTAGAAGCAGAAATTACAAAGGCAACAGAAGTAACACCACAATATGTCTGCATTTGCTGCTGATGATTACGAAATGGAACATTTCGGCGAAGGGGTGACCCCGACACACCCAGACAGCAAGATCAACCCAACGGTGTCCTACGCGGAGAGCAAGGCCGACCCGATGGTGTCCTACGAGGACGAAACCATTAGCAACGCGGGCTCCGTAGGGTCGAAGGACGCCTACGCCGCCAGCGCCACGGGCGAGAAGGTGGGCTTCTGGAGAGACTTTATCGACGGCTTCAAGCAGCTCGACTTGGGCGACATCGACCCAAATTTAACCGAAGCAGAACGGGCGAACGTGATTGCTTCCAGAACTCCGCTAAAGCGTAGTTTGAAAAACAGACATGTCCAGATGATTGCCATAGGTAGTGCCATCGGTACGGGTTTGTTCGTTGGTTCCGGTACAGCCTTGCACACAGGTGGGCCTGCGTCGTTGGTCATCTGTTACTTTCTCATTGGTACGATGATCTTCTGCACAGTGCAAGCCTTGGGTGAGCTTGCTGTGGCATTCCCTGTCGCAGGGTCTTTCCTTTCTTTGAACACGCGATTCATCTCTCCGATCTGGGGGTTCTGCATGGCATGGAACTACGTGCTACAATGGATCATTGTCATGCCGTTGGAGTTGGTTGCATCGTCGTTGACCATCAGATACTGGAACGACCAGATCAATTCTGCCGCATGGGTTTCGATCTTCTACTGCTTGATTGTCTTTATCAACTTGTTTGGTGTCAAAGGTTACGGTGAGGCGGAGTTCATCTTCTCGACCATCAAGGTGACGGCCATTCTCGGGTTCATCATCTTGGGTATTGTGTTGAACTGTGGTGGTGGGCCTGTTAAGGGCTACATTGGCGGTAAGTTCTGGTACAACCCGGGAGCCTTCAACCATGGTTTCAAGGGTCTGTGTGGTGTTTTCACCACGGCTGCGTTCTCTTTCTCTGGTACCGAGTTGGTTGGTTTGACATCTGCTGAAACCGCCAACCCAAGAAAGACGTTGCCATCTGCAACGAAGCAGGTTTTCTGGAGAATCACCTTATTCTACATGGTTTCGTTGGTTTTGATTGGTCTCTTGGTGCCTTACGACGACTCACGGTTAATGGGTAACTCTTCTGCTGATGCTGCAGCATCGCCTTTTGTTATTGCGATCAGAAACGCCGGGATCAAGGGCTTGCCATCAGTGATGAACGTTGTCATTTTGATAGCCGTTCTCTCTGTTGCCAACTCGGCGGTGTTTGGCTCGTCGAGAACGATTGCATCGTTGGCCGACCAGGGGTTCGGGCCTAAGTGGTTTGGCTACATTGACCGGAAGGGCCGTCCACTTGTCGGAGTTGGAATTGCGCTTGCGTTTGGGTTGCTCTGTTTCCTTGCTGCGTCGGACAAGGAGGCGGTTGCGTTTGCGTGGATGATGGCGATCTCCGGGTTGTCATCGGTGTTCACGTGGATGTCGATCTGCTTTACTCACGTGCGGTTCAGAAGAGCGCTCCAGTTGCAGGGGAGAAGCACGAAGGAGTTGTCCTTTGTGGCGCTCTCGGGTGTCTGGGGCTCGCTCTGGGGAGTGTTGTTGAACGTGTTGATTTTGATGGCGGAGTTCTGGTTCTCCTTGTTCCCAACAAACAAGCCGGACGCATACAACTTCTTTGAGAACTACTTGAACGCTGTCGTGCTTGTTTTCTTCTTCTTCATCTTCTTGGTGTGGAAGAAGTTCAAGGTGACCTTGCTCGTTAGAGCGAAGGACATTGACCTCGACACGGGCCGCCGGGTCGAGGACTGGGACTTGCTCATGCAGGAGATCGAGGAGGAGCGGGCCTACATCGCCTCCAAGCCTTTCTACTACAAGGTCTACAAGATGTGGTGTTAAGTCCCTCGTGTCCCACCATTCTTCCCGCCATTCTCCCTGTCACTTTCCCTACCATTTTCCCCCCCATTTCCACGAACACGAACACGAACACGAACACGAACACTTTTTCTAGCTCTTCCCCTATGGTTCTATAAACATAACGTAAATATACATTCAAATAATGCTCTCCTATATTACCGTCTCTTCCTCCCGATCTTCACCTTCTCGTTCGGATAAAACACGTCTGCAGCCGACGCCCGGCCCCGGGCCCGTTTTTAGAAATCGGTCGCGGGTGATTGGGCAAGCAGGCGCGGTCGTGGGATCCCAACTCCCCACCGCCGCCTGCGGAGGGGGGGGGGGCAAGAGGTATATGAGCGTGTTTCTGCTGAGCTTGTTTCCGCTGAGCACGGGCATGGGAGGAGATGAGGGTACAGAACGATAGGACAAACAGGACGAACCACCAACAAGCACGCACAGCATGTTTACCGCAACCAACCTCGCCAGACTCACACGGGCCTCCATGGCCAGCTCCGCCAGAGGCGGCATCGTGAGACCTAGTCTCCACATGAGAAGCCTCATCACTGTCAGAGCCACTCCTGCCGAGGAGGAGACAATCCTTGTCGCCCAAAGAAAGAACAGACCGGTCTCACCACACCTGGAGATCTACCAGAAGCAGTTGACGGCCGTGCTGTCTGCGCTCCACAGAATCACCGGTGTCGGCTTAGCCGCCGGCTTCCTCGTCGTGACCAGCTCGTACGCCGTCGGCCTTGTCGACACGGCCTCGCTCGTGACCTTCTTTGCCGGCCTCCCCGTCGCCGCCAAGGTCGCCTTCAAGGCCGTTGCCGGTGTCCCCTTCGCCTTCCACGCGTGGAACGGTGTCAGACACATGATCTGGGACTCCGGTCACGAGGCCAACATCAAGGGCGTCTACAAGACCGGGTACGCCGTCTTGGGCTTGACCGCCGTCTCCGCCTTGGCTTTGCTGTTTGCATGAGCGAGCTCCACCCACGCATCGACTAGCACCTTCACTTCTCTGCCGGCGCCAGGCGTCCGTCTCCACGGAGCGGCGGAGTCTCTCGACGGACCCGTCCTGGCCACGCAGGATACGCCACGGCCACAAGCCGTCTCTCTGCAGTAACCCGTATATACATCTTCTATCTTCTTATTTATTATTCTATTCCTATCATCCCTCCGACGAGTTTCGCCACCGTCATGAAACATCGCGGCGTCTGACGTAACCACCGCTCCGACTGGGGCCCGCCGCTGTGCTCAGGAGACGGCCGGTCCTCTCAAGAGGAGTACAGCAGGAGCCAAGGGAGCTCAGCAGCCACTGTAGGAGGACCAGGACCGGAGCTACAAGCAAAGCTACAGCCAGCGCACGCAGAGAACACGCAATGGGCTATTTGGGCAAGAAGTGGAACGAACTAGTGTACACACTCACCTCGAACGACCGCTACGCCGGCTACCACTCGTCCAAGGCTGTCAGGTCGCTCGAGACAGAGTCCGACGACAGTGACGCAGAGGAGGCGAAGGACGCCAACGGCGTTGCTGGCGGCGGGTACTCCGACCAGCTCGACGAGTCCGGGTACTCGGCGGACGAGAAGCAGCAGGCGCAGTTGGTGCTGGACGCCTGGCACATCATCGAGGACGTGATCAACCTCGACATGAAAGACGCCGCCGACGGCTCCAACAGCCACTTCACGCTCAACCCGAAGAACTACGACCTCGACTACGAGGACGAGCTCGACAACATAGACGACATCCCGGACGCAGAGGACTTTCTGAACTCCCTCTCGAGCCCTTGCACTGTCAAGGACTTGCAGGTGGCGCAAAAACATCTCGGCGTGAAACTGCCCCTCCCGGTCATACAGTACTTCCTGGTGCACGATGGCCAGGAGATACCTCCGTCGTCAACCCGCAAAATAGGAATCATGTACGGCCTCCAGCTCCTCAGCTTAGCAGAGGTCGTCACCATGACCAACTACTGGAGAAAAGTTTCCCGCAAGGAGTCCAACGCCCGGTTCGCCGCACAGGACTCCTCCGTAAAGGAGGAGAAGAAGCAGGAACAGGCGCTTTACGAAAAGGAGGAGAGATTGATCGATAACGACCCGAACTTCCGGATCGTGAAGAAAATCGACAGGATCTCTAAAAACGATCTCCAGAACTACCCGGACTTGGTAAGAAACATGTCCACCCACTCCAAAAACGATTACATCAAAAAGCTCCCTGAACAAAAGTCGTACCCTCCAAAGAAGGTCAAGCCACAGTACGCAAATCCGAACTGGATACCCCTCGTAACAGACAACACAGGCAATCACATCGCAATTGACTTGGATCCGGACACAGACGGCGTTCTTGGCCAGGTCATCATCTTCGGGAGGGAATACGACACAAAGTACGTCATCGCAGACAGCTGGGGCCAGTTCATGAACAAGTTTGCTCTCGACTTCGAAGACGCCGGACGCTGCAACCTCGACTACGACAGTGAAATGGGCCAATTCGACCTGGCGTACCTTGACAAAAAGGGCGACATCGTCGACCAGGGCTACCTCTACGTTCTTGCTCAAAGGGCACTGGGCAAAGACATTTAGCGACTCTACATTCCTTCGTTTTCTCGGGCTTTTTCTCTCACTTTTCATTTTCTGTCAAACTGCATTTCCTTCCTTCCTTCCTTCCTTCCTTCCTTCCTTCCTTCCTTTCACAATATTATAATTACTGGCATATATGTATGATATATAACTTTTATACTCTCGCAGCTTAATCAAACTCAGAATAATTATCATCAGAATCATTCACGCTAGCCGCTTCTTCCTCACTGTCCAACGTGTAACTCTGGACCGGAGTTCTCGACCTTCTTGCTCTCGTTGATCTTCTAGCTGGAGCACTCATAGAGACAGCAACGTCTTCGTCTTCATCATCGCTGGTCAAATCAACACTTTGAGAAAACCCTTCGTCCTCATCATTGCTCAGAAGCGCCTTCTTCTTTCTGCCATTCGTAGCTTTCGTCGTCGTCTTCTTGCCAGACGATCTCGCAGGTGCCGTCGATGGTGCAGATGATGAGGCGAATTCCTTCTTACCCTCATCGCCATCCTTAAACGCGGATGAACTTGCAGTAAATTCCTTGAATATAGAATCAAAGTCATTCAAATCGTTAGCTTCTTCCTTTAGGGCATTGGCATCTTCTTCTTTTTTAATTTTGGTCGTCGTGGCCTTACCATTGGCACGTGGCGTCTTTGCTTTCGGTTCAGCAATGTCTTCCTTTTTCTCCTTCTTCACAGGCGTCTTCCTTGGCTTAGCCTTGGCTGTAGCAGGATTTCTCTTGACTGGTGCCTTGCGCTTTCTCTTGGTTCCGTTCTTTTCACCGCCATTAGAAACAACATTAGTTCTATTTTCTTCATCCTTCTTCAAGAATTTTTCCCACTCAAGCAAGAACTCCTCAATATCTTCATTCCACAAATCCTTAGGTGATTTCTGCAACAGGGTGTTAAGTGACTCTTCTTTCTCTCCCTTCAATCTTAGCAAAGCTTCATATCTTTCTCTTGTCAAAGACCAGATCGGCATACCAAGCAAATAATCGTACAAAAGCGAAAGATTCTTCTTATGAACAACAACCAGCCCAGTATCCTCGATCCCTGTTGTATCTGCTGCACCTGTAGTCGCAGCATCTACTTCTTTATCTTCCACTTCTTCTTCGTCATCATCTTCGTCCTTTTCTTCAACCTTGACCGAGGAAGAATGTTTCAAATCGACAGGTTCATTGCTTTTGTCAAAACCTGGGAAATCTAAACGTTTCAATTCTTCAATCAAAATCTTTTTCTGTTTATTGCCAACGATTAAATTGCCTTCAATAATCATTTTCACAAATTTCGCCTGCGAACTGATCTTTTCTAACTGATTAGAATACTCTTTCACCATATAGTTCTTTCTTTTCTGATAAAAGTCCAAACGGATGTAATAGTAATCTTGTATGATCTCATTCACATTTGAGTATCTCTTGATTTTGCCGTTTGGGTCAAATGCAACCATGTTGGAGCTACTTATAGTTGAAATTAATTTGAATCGTTCCAAAAGTCCTGTCCTTCTGGATTTTTCCATCTCTTCATCAGATAATTTCACTATGAACTTAACACCAACTCCATGATCTTCTTCCATATCTTTGATCCACGCCTTCTGTTTATCAGAGCCTGCTAAGCCATTTAGTAAAAATTCCTTCATTGTAATAGTCCACATTCTGGCTGGTAATTCGGTAATCTCTAGGGTGTTATCATCTATTTCCTCGATCTTACCCTCAAGTCTCCACCTGTCCTTATTAACCTCTCTAGTTATAGAACCTTCCCATCCTTTAAACCATGGTAGCATTTCTTTCATTTCTTCACCTTTCATTAGCAGGCGAATGTTTTCAATTATATCAACTGGGTTGAAAGGTGGAATACTTGTACTCCAACCAGATCCGATACCTTCACATCCATTCACCAATAGCATTGGTAATACAGGAGTGTACCATTCAGGCTCAACTGTCTGTTCATCATCTTGCAGATATTTAAGTAGAGGGTTATCTAAGGGATTGAAAATCTTCTTGGTGATTTGCGATAGTTCAGTGAAAATGTATCTCGCTGCGGCTGCATCCTTACCACCTGCTGCTCTCGAACCAAAACCACCATGGGGGATCAAAATATTTAGATTATTGGAACCAACAAAATCCTGTGCCAAGCCAATAATGGATTGCATCAATGACGCATCACCATGGTGATAGCCTGTATGCTCGGAAATGTAACCTTCCAACTGAGAAACTTTGATTTCGTCCTTCAAATTACGCTTATAACAAGCATAAAGAATTTTTCTTTGAACAGGCTTGAAACCATCCATAACCGAAGGAATGGATCTAACATTATCCGCCATGGAGAACAAAATAAGTTCTTTGTTGATGAATTCTGAAATTGGGATATCAGTCAAAGTTGGATCCAAATAAGTCCCTGGTTGGAAAGCTCTTAACCATTCCTTACGGTCATCAGCTTTCTTTTTCGAGAATGCTAAATCAATTGATGTGACATCTTCCTCTTTCAAGGAGTCGAATTTTTTCAAATGCTTATCTAACTGGCCAAAATACTCTCTCATTTCTTGTGCAGAAGAAGTACCCAAACCCTTATAGTACTTTTGTTTATAAGAACAAGTAGTACCTTCTGTTTCTCTCCAATGTTCATATTCTGGCATGGAGTAGAAAGGGATAGTTTTTCTCCTGTTTGGACCACTCATTATGGTAATTTTGACAATCGGAGTAATGAATTCAATCAAAAAGTTCGGTATTTCCAATAATCCGGGAAATGAGGTTTCCAAGAAATTTATGATAAGACCTTTGATATGAGAACCGTCGTGATCTTGATCGGCCATGATCATAATTCTACCATATCTCAGGCCCTTGATATCACCTGGGCCATAATGCTTCTTATGCTGTAAACCCATAATTTGTTTGATCGCTTGGATAGCACCACTCTTCATAATTTGATCGGTACTGGCTTCTCGAACATTCAAAAGTTTACCTCTTAAAGGGAAGCATCCGTAAAAATCTCTACCAACAACAGCCAAACCGGCAACAGCCAACGATTTAGCAGAATCTCCTTCTGTTAATATTAGTGTACATTTGAATCCATCTTTAGTTCCTGCCTTATTTGCATCTTCCAATTTTGGATATCCTGTAATTCTACTTTTCCTTGATCCGTCGTTCTTTTTAAGGGCTTTATCAGCATTTGCTTGAGCAATATCTAAAACTTCATCCAAAATACCACAAGAAAGGACTTTTTTAACGAACTTCTCTGGAAGCTCTAATCTTTTACCACCAAACTTCGAAGGTTGAGTTGTCAAATATTCTTTGGTTTGGGAAGTGAAGGCAGGATTTTCAATCAAACAATTAATGAATAAAAACATTTTACTTTTTATTTGAAATGGCTTAATGATGGCCTTTTTATTTTTCTTTTTAATTTGTTCTGTAATTTTCCCTACCAGCATGTTAGCAACATAATCAACGTGTGTACCACCAACAGTCGTTGCAATAGAATTAACAAATGAAACTTGATTGAAGTTACCGTCTGAAATACAGAAAGCAATTTCCCATCTATCATTGACAATTTCATGCACAATCGTTGGTAATTTTTCGGGCACCGAAGGCGGAGACTCGGACCCATTTTGTTCGGGCTCGTTACCTGATTCGACACTCTCCTCACCTTCTGTCTTGATGTGTACAGGGACGTGAGGGTTTTCCTCTTTCGCTCTTTCGATTGCTTTAACATAGAGTTCGACATATTGCTTGAAGTTGTTTATCTTCAAAAGTTCGCCATTCAATGTGACTTTAATACCTCTAACTGATCCACTCACATCGTAAACTCTTCTTTTGAAGACACCTAATATGTTCTCATCCAGCTCTGTCATACCAAACTTTTCTAAGTCAGGTTTGAAAATAATCTCGGTGAATTCGGATTGTTTTTTGTACGCTGTAATTTTCGGGGTCCCCTTTTCAGACATGTTGTTCCTCCAAGTTTGGCTGTATTCTTTGCCATTTGACTTATCGGCAGTATGTACAGTGAATTCCCTCGAGAAAATATTACACAACTTAGCACCATAACCATTTCTACCACCAGTGACTTTCTTTTGATCATCGTCGTAATTTGAGGAAGTTAATAAGTTACCAAAAATCAACTCTGGAATGTAGATCTTTTCTTTGTCGTGAATCTCGATGGGAATACCTTTACCGTCATTTTTGACAGATATAATGTTCTCTTTGGCATTTATCACGACATCGATTTTCTTCATAGTGGGATCTCTGATCTTATTATCGGCGGCATTCACCAAGATTTCATCAAAGATCTTGAACAAACCTGGAACAATCGAAACAACTTTTTTCTCCATGCACTTGGTAGTGTCATTAAAAATCCATTGCTCTGCTGAATGTTTTTCGACTGATCCGATATAGGTATCAGGTCTTTTCAAAATATGCTCCAATTGAGATAACTTTTGGTACTGATCTGAAGCTGATGTTTTAGTAGGCTTTGACTTTGCTCTCGAGCCGTTTGTCTTGATCTTCTTCGTAGCCGGCTCTTCGTCGGAGCTGTAATAGGCGTCGCTGCCACTACCACTGCTCATTTTTCGAATGTGGCAACCTGTACGAAACGTGTGGTATGTTGTAACAAGAGGAGAATGTTTTACACTTGACGGTTCTGGGGTATAAAAAGTACTGACACTTCTTACAGGGAATACGTGTTGACTCGATATTCGAAGCAGTGCCAGCATAAATTCCCTTTCTTTTGTACAAAATTTCAAATGGAGATCAGAAAGACACGAAACAAAATAAACAACACGAAAAGGAAAGAAGCCTAGGAAAATGCAGAAAAATGAGAAAATAAGAGAAAAAAACTCCATACAAACCAAACACAGAATTTGATTCAGTTTAATTACACGCCACACTTCCGGCTGTCGTGACGCGACGCATCTCTTGCGACAGAGTCCTCCTATTCCCTCGCATCCGAGGCATTCTCAGTAATTAAATCGAGATAGGTAGGCCTCGGTGTATGGAACGATCGATCATGCACGATGACCGTTGCCAAAGTCGGGTCCAAGCGACCAAACCTGTGAACAGGCTACCACAACTCTCATTTTCACCTGCAAACCAGTCGCTATTCCAAGGAACTTGATCAAGAGGTTTTTCTGGTCGACACAAGAAAAAAATACATATTGGCCCTGTTATTTTCTTCCGACACCCCCCCCCCCCCACACACACTCAGCGGACTCCCTTTAACTTCATCAAAAGATTTCGACGCTTTCTAAGAAAACCTATGCTTGAAATACAGACAGGCTCGGCATTTTGAACTTTAGATCACTCTGTATTTGACCTAAGACCCGGTAACGAAGTTTTTTCTAAGAAGAAACCGATTTATAAATTTATGAGACAAGAGAAAAGCAATGGAAGATTCTCAGGTTGAGGAAAAATCAAGCTGTCAAATCGCAAAACCGCAGAACAAGCAACTCAGTGTGTCAGACTCTGCAAAATCACAGTCGATGGTGACTGAAGTTCCGAAGAGGATGCCTCAAAATATAGCGATTCAGCCGAAGACTACAGTACAACCCCATCCCAATGCAGTGCAAAACGCTATTGATCAGAAAATCGACAGAGGGACTGATAATACAAATGCTAGCTCCAGTGCAGTAGCTCCTGGCAGCAGAAATACAAAGCCCTTAAAGGCAATACACAAAGCCCCAGCACAGCCTGTGATCATGCCCAAACACATAAATACCCCTGACGGAACAATTTTGTTGAACGCAAATACACCTATCGGTAAAGCTCCCAAGGCCATCAAACCTAAGAAAGTAATAGAAATAGCTTGCAAAAACGACACATTAAACAGCAAAGACGTACCGAAACAGAACAGTATTGTTGATATTGATCATAACTCCATCAAAAGTAAAATCACGCCACAGGTGTCTACAACTACAACCCTTATTGGAAACAGCAAGCTGCAGCCCAGCACACCAGCATCACAAATGAGTCGCTCTAACTCTGCACAACCAGCAATGAAAGTGGTATCTCCTTATCAAACCATGCAACGGACATCATCTGTTCCTATCGCCAAAAATGCCGCAGCTGCGACGCCTGTGGCTAGATCATCTACCCCAACCCAACCACATCCGAACACAAATATATATTTTCATCCTATCGCAATTAAACCGAAACCAATTCAGCCGGTTTCCTCGAAGTGCCGTTCAAAGTCAAGTTCTTTTTCGAGGTTGAATACAGCAAGTAGCATACACACATCGAAGGATCAGATGAAACCATCAGACAGTTCAATAACTTTGACGACCTCTCGAAATTGGATCTTGCCACCTCGTCCCAAGACAAAGAAAGCTTCTAAGAAAAAAGACAAAAGACCGATACAGCGAGTTCCCACAACAGGCAATACAGATTCGAAAAGTATACGTACCACGCCGCAAAACCCATTAAATTCGGCAATGTCACCGAAAACCACCAATTCCAAGAAGACAGCAGCAACATCATATCCATCAAAACCGACCAGCAGCACAGGCATACATATAGTAAAGGCTGAAAAGGAAAGCTCTTCGATGAACGATTTAGGGAAGGAAAGTATTGCAGCAACGCGTAACATTGTTTCTACTGATAGCAAAAGATCGACCAAAACAGACAGCAAACGAAAAGAGTGCACTGGTTGCACTACATGTGTTGCTCCGGGCATACGAAGTGTGTACTTGGAGCCCTCAACAGGTAAAGTTTCTATCAATGCTCAAATACACTCGAATATCAATCTATACACAAATGATGAAGGAGAGCTTGAAGTTCAATTACAGCATGTTACTCGTGAGAATGACAATTTGAAGAAGATTCTGTTGAAACTCAACAAGGAGATCCAGAATCTAAAACTCGTAAAAAAGAAAGAGGAAAGCACTTTAATGAACAGTAGTAGAACCGGAATCACTAGTAGTAAAGCTGCCAATAATATAACTTCCACAGATACAAACATCAAGATTGAACCTTTGGAAAATAATTCTCTTACTGCGCAATCAAAAGATGGTGTATCTAAATTATCAAAAGACAACGCAGCGGCATTGACCGAGCCTCCTACAGAAGTGAAGCAAGAAATCATTGACGCCACAATGGATATTGATGAAGAGTTTGGGATAGTTGAAGATAAAAGGCTACAAATGCAAGTGAACGATAACAAGTTTTTACCTGACATGTTGACAGCAAATACTATTGACCCAATGAACCTTTCATACCACTTAGAATCAAAGCGACAAAAGATTTCCAACCCATCCCCCGAAATGAAGCAGGAGAGCAGTATCCAACCTATTTTGGTCCAGCAGCCGTCGGACCTGAATTCTGGAAACTCGGCCACCTTGAAGCCCAAGCCCAAGCAGCGTGCAGACAAGGGTTCTACGAGCGTTGGCTCCAAGCCGAAGGCGAAAGCGAAAACATCAGCCAAGAGCAAAGCCGCTAGCCATACAACACAGAGAGTAAACAGCGAGTCACCCTCTTCTTTGTCGCCGAACAACACCTTTTCCACATCCAGCACGTCAAACACTTCCACCAAAAGCATCGCCCAAGTCAAGGACCTAAAGCCGCCGACCATGAAGAAGGAGTATCATTCCTGTGGCGTGTGTGAGATTGGACAGAAATGCGTTTGTTTCGAAACACAGACTTTGTCCATTGCGGCAACGATCGCTCAAGCTCTTTCCCGTGGCGGCGTTAACTTGCTCGGACTCGGGGGCATGAACAATACCTCCATCAACACACTCAACAACATGTCGAACATCAGCGGCTTGAGCACGTTGACCAACATTTTGAAGCGGGAAGAGATCATGAAGAAGTTGAAGGATGACGACAAGAAGACGTTGACGAGCATCTTGAAATCCGAGAGCACCAAGAAAGGCACGACCAAGAAAGAGAAGGCAAACCTTAACACGATCTTAGGAGGCTTGAACGGACTGCCAATGGACGAGAACATCTGCGGCATGAACACGATCAACGACGTCTCCATGACCGGCATGCGGAATGATCTGGCCAAGGCGTCGAGCGTGACTGCTGCTACTGCCGGTAAGGACGACGACGACGAGCTGCTGCAGATGATCGACGCAGAGCTGCTGCTCGACCCGACGCCGCTGGTGAACCCCCTACTGCTCAAGAAAGACAGAAGCACTGGCTCTACCAACTCTTTCGTTCTGAAGACGGCTGCTGCCGCCGAGACCTCTGCTGCGGATCCGGCCAGCTCTGGAATGAGGCGTTCCGAAAGCAAAAACTCCCAGCATAGCCTCGGCACCAGTGCCGAGTTCTTTGGCAGAGGGTCGCTGGTGGACTTCAACGCATTCAACGGCGGCGACGCGATGATCGACGACGACGCGATGATGTTCGATACCACCTCGCTGGGCATGGGCAATGCCACTGCCGACCTCTCGACCGACATCGACAAGATATTAATGGAACCGATTGATGACCCTGATGAGTTTATGATTTACTAATGACCCGACCTTTACCCCGACACAACCACGTTTATACCTTGTTCTTCTGAACCTTTTTATAAACAGTACGTATATTTATCAACATAGAGAAGCAAAACCGGAAAATTGCCAAATTCATGGAGTCACGTGGCAATAATGAATGGATCCGTGCACCACTGAACTTACTTTTTCCCGTCTTAGGTTACGCAGCCCGTGGCCCGACCAGGCCAATCGAAGAGAGCGCGCTCCACCGGTAGTGGCAGATGGAGGAGGAGTCTGCGGGACTCTGAGCTGGCGGTGAAGAAGGCAAGGGCAGGCGATAGGACGTGTAGACGGAGAGAAAGAGCCTGCTGGGGGGGCCATGTAGCAGAAGGTCACTTCAACCATAAGCACATACCAGATAATTTTTCAAGATGCAATTTATGGGTGTCAAAGCATACAAGTTCCCACTCGTCAAGTACTACTGGCCATTCTTTGCTGGTTGTAAGTATACGTTCAGTCCTAACGCAGACCGACAGGACTAGGACAGATCCAGGAGGACATGAGTTGTTTCCTGGTGACGTGCTTTCCCTTCGTCCCGTCTTCAATATGTCACTTTCAACTGTTTCCCTGATGCGGGCATGGTACTCCTCCTCAACGCCGAATAAATGATACTAACACGAACACTTACACACACGTCTTGTGTCTTCTTCTACCTCTCACCTTTTGCTACTATTAGTCGGCATCACCACTGTCTTAATCTCTAAGGCTGCTTCTGCCCTTGCCAGTACCGAGGAATACATTAACGATCCAAGAAACCCAAGATTCGCTAATGGTGAAGTCGAATTGAAATAATTGAGTGGAACACCATGACTGATGATTAGACGATGAAATAAAGCTAGTTATTCTCCGATATCACTCATTCGTTCCCCGTTACAGTTTTTCATGTCTACTTATTTATTTATTAAACTATTTATTTATTTTACTCACCTTTTATAGTAAAGAAGATTCTATGACTTAAGAGAAAACAAGGTCACACAGGAGCGTATTTTTGCTTGTTGTGAGTTTGGCCTGTGATTTCACACGTATTTTATACAACGCTAGACAGGGCTTATCTGTTTAAACAAGGTGCTGCTCCTGGGCGGCATCCAAGGCCTCCTTTAAGGCAGCGATCAATTCCGAGGACTTCTCCATTCCAATACTCAGTCTGACGAGATTTGGATCCACGCCCCATTTGGCCACCTCGTCCAGCTCTTTGAAATGCGCTAAGATGGCGTACGGGCACACAAGCGTGAAGTTGGTGCCCAACGAAGGACCCTTGGAGAGCTTGATAGTGTTGAAGAAGCAGACGGCGTCTGTTTGGTCCTTAAAAACGATGGAAATAAGCGCACCGTAGCCTCCGTTTTCACGCTTCACAGCATCGTAATTCTTCTTGCTCTCTGGCGATGTAACGGAAGGATAGAATATGTGGGAAATCAACGGCGACGACTGGAACAGTTTCAAAACTTCGTCGGCGTTTTTGTTCATGATCTGCGAGCGTCCTTGGAAATCTCTCGAGTTACGCTCCAAGTAGATGGCATCCTGGTCCCAGAAGAAGTCTTCGTAATCTTCGTCCATGAATTTTTTCAACTGGCTGTAGTATTTGCTCTTTTTGTTAAGTACCAGACACCCGGCCATGACGTTCGAATCTCCTGAAAAAATTTTCGTCAACGAAGAAACCACTATATCACAATAGGGAATGATGTTGACGTTAGAGGAGTTGGCCACAGTATCGTCAACGACGATATAGAAGCCAAACTTCTCACTGAGGTATTTAATACGGATTATATCAGGAGTCTTCAACAATGGATTCGATGGGAACTCGCAGAACAACGAGAGGATCTTCTCACCGGACTCCAAACGGAACTCAAGATCATCCAACGACTCGTCATCTCCAAATCCATAAAAATGAACACCAGCTCCCCATTTTCTCAAAATGTTCAATGTGTCGACATAGGGGAAACCAAAGCATACGGACTTTAGTTTCTGAGCGTCTTCCGGAGTGGCGCAGCCAAGAATAGCCCGGTGGGCGTTAAAAATAGCAGACATCCCGGAGGGATATAGATACGTGTTACTTGTGTCGACATACGATGGGTCGTACTCGGATGCAAGTCTTGAAAGACGGATCTTCTTTGCCTCCTTAGCATATCTCAAATCGAGATTACGTCCAAATCTTTCTTCGATGAACGTTGCACTTTCTTGTTTGTTGCTGATGTTGCTGTTATTAACCGATACAGAAGATCTCGACGATCTGGAGGATCTTGAGGTTCTTGGCGAGCGGGACGAAATCGAGTCTTTGGCTGATGGCCCCTTGTTGCTGATCTCTTCGGCTAGCTTGCCCTTCATCTCCGATAAAAAGTACTCTCCCAGTCTGGAGGAGATCCCCTCACCTGTGTGTTGCCAGTACTGTTTCACAAGCGAGAAAAGGTTTGAAGGAAAGAAAACTATAGCTATGTTAGCTTCGATCTTGTATGACTCTTCCTGTGCATTGGCAGGGGCAGGTGTGGAGAGTTGGAGGATTCTCACTGCCGGGTGCAGTGGTGGGTTCATGGCGGCCGTCTTTTCCTTGATGAATGCTCTGCAACGTTTGGCGATGTTGTAAGTCGGAAATATGAAGCATCTCTCGTTATCTCTGGCGTACGATGACTCAATCAGTTTGCACAACTGCTGGATGTCACTGTGAATGAAAAAACGGGGGTATCCCGAATGCATCTTGTTAACCACCCACGGTTCACCCTCTTCGTACCCAACAGTCGCTTCCCATGTAGGGAGGGTCACGGAGACGGCGTGGGGCGTATTGTTTGGAATCGGAGCTCCAATGGACTGCGATGGTAGAGCTGTCGATGGCATTTTCAGGTGAAAAGAAATGGAACTGGTTTGTCTAAGTTCTTCCGTGCTTTCAAAGTCTGCAAGCCGCTTTCTTCTGCCAGCTGTATTTGCCTCGGGCTTGTAGTCGTTCTGTATGCCTGTCTGTCTGGTCCTCGGGCTCTCACTGAAGGCCCAAGAACAGCTCCAGACAGGTTACTAATCTGCTCCAAATCTTTTTCTCTCCCCCCCCCCCTGCTTCAATGTTTTTTCAGGCCCATCGTCGCCGCGTCGCCAAATTCGATTTCTAGCATGAGCACCGCCAAACAGAGCCTCTAGCGGAACTGGTCCACTCGTACAAGGTTTATCCGGCCCTGGAAAGACCACACAGACGGCGACAGCAACTCAGCGGCAGAGGCAAAGTCTCGCAGGTATTTTGAACCGTAAGGAGACCGAGTATCTGCGCCATCAAGAGACAGAGAGAGAGACAATCGCAAAGACATGTCTTCTTTCCGTCCGAAGTCGAAATCAAAGTCGAAATCCAAGTATAGTAATGGACTTCCACAATTTTATTCATACAAAGATAAGGCCGTCAGCAACAACTACACAGAGTCCAAGTTCCTCCGTTCGGGGTACAACTTCTACCACAGATATAAAAAGATGCTCTTCATCGCTGCAGCGTTGTACGTGGCAGTATGCTGGTTGATATCTCCTCTATTCTCAACATTCTTCCCAGACAGTGCTAGAAGCAAATCTGGTGGCAGCTCTTACTCAGCACTGTGGAATGAGCGTAAACTCAAAGTGAAAGACGTATTTTTGGAGAGTTGGCATGATTATGTCAAACACGGCTGGGGGTCAGATATCTATGCTCCAATCAAGCAGACCGGTAAGGACATGGGTAAGAAGCCTCTTGGATGGATCATTGTCGATTCCTTGGACACGCTGATGCTCATGGGCTGTGACGATGAGCTTGAAGATGCGAAGTCCTGGGTTGACAAGGAGTTGACCTACGACGTCAGCACAAGCGTCAGTGTCTTCGAGACTACAATCAGAATGCTCGGAGGGTTACTTTCGGCCCATTATCTATCCAAGGATGACGATAACATCTACCTTGAGAAGGCAGTGGAGTTGGGAAACAAGCTTATTTCAGCCTTCAATACTCCTTCCGGAATCCCAGTGGTGGAAGTCAACTTGCACTCAGAGTCCCAGGGCTTGACGGGTTTCCCAGCATTGGGCGCATCCACAGCAGAAATCGCAACCTTACAACTTGAGTTCAAGTACTTGTCGAACCTAACAGGTGAGGCATACTTTTGGGATGCTGCAGAAAAGGTCATGTCCATATTGGATGCAAACCAGTTCTCCTCGCCCGGTGTCTACAATGCAGACTATGATGGTCTTGCTCCCATCTACGTCAATCAGCATAGCGGTAAGTTCAACAAGGACTTGATCCGTCTAGGCTCCCGTGGTGACTCTTATTATGAATATCTTCTCAAGCAATACCTTCAAACAGACGAGGAAGTTTATCTAGACATGTACAAGCATGCATTCAATGGTATCAAGAAACACCTGCTTGCAGAGTCTTATCCAAACAAGTTCGTCTTTTTAGGTGAATTGCCAACCGGTATCAATGGAGAGTTAGACACC
Organism: Pichia sp. NRRL Y-27259; assembly: GCA_030563085.1. Taxonomy (NCBI): domain Eukaryota; kingdom Fungi; phylum Ascomycota; class Pichiomycetes; order Pichiales; family Pichiaceae; genus Pichia; species Pichia sp. NRRL Y-27259. The sequence goes on from JAKUBB010000007.1 coordinate 264,580, forward strand.
AAGATGGACCATTTGGTTTGTTTTATTGGTGGTTTGTTTGCACTTGGTGCAACTGAAGGTCTCACTGAAGCCGAAGCTCGAACAAAGGGCTTTTGGGACGAATTCCATGAAGAACAGTTAGCCCTAGGTAAGGAGATCGGGAAAACTTGCTATCATATGTATCATGATACTCCAGGTACCGGCCTTTCACCTGAAATTGTGGTATTCAATTTAGATCCCGCTCTACATCCAAACTCTGGTCCAAGTAAAGTCACATCCAGCTCCGATGGCGACTTCTATATCAAGTCCGGCGATAGACATAACCTCCAAAGACCTGAGACTGTTGAGACATTATATGTCCTATATAAAATCACTGGTGACGTCAAGTATCGTGAATGGGGTTGGGAAATTTTTCAAAACTTCGTCAAATTCACAAAAGTTACTGGGGGGGATGGTGCTGTTAGGTACACTTCACTCAAAGACTGTACGGTCATTCCTCCAATCCTTAGCGATAATATGGAATCTTTCTGGTTGGCGGAAACATTGAAGTACTTGTACTTACTGTTTGACGATGAAACCGGTACCTCGAAAGGTCAATTGGCAAACGGTAAACTGGACAAGTGGGATTTGAGAAATATGGTCTTTAACACAGAGGCTCATCCTTTGCCTAAGTTTGATAGGGCTTCCTTTGGTTCTGGATGGGTTAGAGGTGTGAGTCCACTTGATCCAGAAGGGAAAGTTGAGCAGAAAAAAGCGGGAATACCTAAAGACGTTGTAAAGAATGCAGCCGAAAAGGCGGATAGCGCATTAAAGAAACAACAGGTGGATGACTCTGACGTGGACGCCGAAAAGTTGGGCCCTGGTAACAGTAAAAAGGTTGAAGCTATGAGAGAAATGCGTTTGGATGATGAAATCCAAAAGGGGTTCAACTCCGAATTCATAGAACATGAAATGGAAGTGGAGAAAAAACAACTCGATTCGGCCGTTGCTGACAATGTTGCCGTGGCGGAGCGTATGAAAGCAGCCGGTGAAAAGCCGGTGGGAAAACAGCCTGTTGCCAAACCATTGAACCAACAGGTTGAAGCTGCCAAGGTCGAATCGGACTCCAAATTAATAAAGCAAAGTTTGAATGGTCCATTAGATGATGATGTGGCTCTGGGAGATACCGCTGCTGGTGACGCTGCTAGTGCTGATACTGGTACTGGTGCTGGTACTGGTGCTGCTATTGTTGCAGATGAAGCTGCTGCCGCTGATGCTGCCATTGTCGCTAATGCTGCCGCTGCCGCTGCTGATGCTGATGCTGCTGATGCTTGGGTAGTTGGGGGCACTGATGCTGCTGATGCTGCTGATGCTGGTGTTGGTGCAGGTCAGGACAATGCTAAAGAAATCGCAAATCGTATGAAAGCTTCTGGTGAGAAACCGGTTGCCAAACAGCCAATTGCTAAGCCCTTGAATGAACAGGTAGAGGATGCCATAGTTGAGAGTTTAAACAATTAGGATTCAAGCGTCAAGCACATTTACTAAACATGCAGAAATTTTACAAAAATCATGGTATGAAAACAAATATATGCACCTTGACACAGTGGATGTCTTTCCTTTTTCTTTTCCACACACTTCATTCGTATTTTATATAGTTTATTTTTACGCATTGTTTATTAGTGAATAGGTATATTAGTTTTTAGGTCCATTTGAGAAAAAATAGAGTTACATATGATCAATCGCTTTTCTTGGCTTTCTTAGCTCTTCCCGTCATCATATTCGATATGTCTGCCTTTCCTTCATTTTTACGTTTCACTGTCTTTTTTTTCTCAAATTTGGCGGCTTGCTCCTCACGACTTTTGAAGCCCAACTTTTGGAATTCTTCACTCTTGGCAATGAACTCAGGATCGTCTTTCTCTTTTCCTACAAGCCACTCTAGCAACTTAATTTCCTCACCATAATGGCCTTCATCATTTCCATCCAACGGTGTTTCTAAGATGAGTGGTATCCCCTCCAGCCTTTTGTCATTAGCCAACAATCTGAAGCATTCAAGACCTAAAAATCCCCATCCTAATTTCTGATGCAAATCTCTATTAGCGCCCAACGGCGCCATTGAATCATTCATATGCAGTGCAGCTAGATTCTCAATCCCCACTTTCTCCTCAAACTCTTTCCAAAAACCGTTCCATTCTTCCTCATTGTTTAGGTTGTAGCCGGCAGCAAATGCGTGACACGTATCGATACAAACACCCACACGTTTTGGATCATCTAATAGTTTAAAAAGAGTATGAAAGTCATCAAGGTTGCCGCACACATAGTTACCGTGACCTGCCATGTTTTCCACTACAACTCTGACAAAATTGGTTTCTTTAATAGCACGATTCAGGCCATCTGCTAGCCTGCGAACTCCAGCATTTTCAGCCTTTTCATGTGATGCTGCATCTGTTATCCCTAGAGTTGATCCCGGATGGAAGTTGTAAAGACCAATGTCAAGCTGCTCGCATCTTTTTAAATCATCTAACAAACAATCAAAGGATTTTTGCCATTTTTCATCGTCCGGGTTGGCCATGTTGATAAAGTATGATCCATGTGGAAGAATATCTGTCCGTGGATTGTAGTTGTGCTTCTTGCACAACTCTTTGAACGTTTCAGCATCCTCAGCCGATATTGCCGGAGATTCCCAGCGTCTAGGAGATTTCAAGAATAATGCAAAAGCATTGCATCCAATGTTGATAGCGTTCGTGACAGCATTGAAAACTCCTCCCCCCATACCGACGTGAGCACCAAATCTCATTTTGCTGGCGATTGCACGCTCAAAAGTTATTGCTGGGGCTCTGACACTTTTCTTCGACGCTTTCTTAGGTGGCATGGCGTACTTTTTCCCTTCTTGCTTCTTGATTGTCTATGATACCTTGAACGATCTGAATCTTTCAATACACTTTGCAACATCGGACAAATTCTCTATTATCGTCTTCATTTGTAGAGAATAGACCCTGGCGCGGACTCTGCAAAAGAAGGTGCAACGGCTTCATGAGCACCTCTTCTATATAACAGATAGATGTGGAACGGCAACTTTATCACAGACGTTGGGGCGAATCTGCTGGCAACTGTCTCCCTGACGAGGTCTTCGTCATCTGAAGTGAATTGTGAAGGACCCTGAGCATTTGGAAATACGAGTTTGTGTATGTCTTCGGAGTTTCTGAAAGTCAAAGTGTAGATGCTCTTGTCGTCTGCCTCGAGCTTCAGATACAATTCAAACGTGTCGAGTATCTCATACTTGGCTGTGTATATGTTCTTCACTAGCAGTGTCTCAAACCCGTTAGGAGAGAACCCGCAAACCGCAACTTCTTTGTAGTTGTTAGCATCAGGCTCTGGGAGAAAAGGTGAAGATACCAGACTGTTTTCCTCGTCGTAGTTAAGATTCTGTGTTTCAGGAATCACTCCATCGAGAGCACTGTTACTTCCCACTGAGTGGTTTATAGTCAGACGGTTATTGGGGACAGGCACATGTCCTGCCGAGGCACTGGTCGATCGGTTGGAGGTCGGAGAAACTTCATTAGAGTCAGAAAAAATTACAGACTCTTCCTTTTTGATGATTTCTTTGGACAACTGTTGGACCAATTCCGGGTACTTGGAGGTTTCATCACCGTGTCTTATGGGTTGCTCGTTGAGAAGACGGAAATTCATTCGTGTGTGATAACCTGCTTGTGTTTCGATTTGCTGGGTACCGTAGTCATCGTCGAATTGTAAAGTGACAGCGCCAACATCATCTACGAGCTCTCCCAAACCGTATAAGTTGTCTAGATCTCTCTTCCATGATACTGGACAATTGTCTTGTAAACGTTTCAAGAAATTGATCAGGTGCTGATCTTTTAAAACTCTAACCCGAGTCAGGATGTCTGTTTTGCGCAAAGACTTAATCATACCTCGCTGAAAGTCTATGGTATTTCTGTACCTTTTCATCAAACCACTTGCCTCAATCAAAATCTTTTGACTGTAAACGCTTTCGTTGGGATTCAAATCCGCCACTGGTAAGCCATGTTCCATTGAAAACTTATCGAGGATGCGCTTAGGGCAGTCAAGGGTTACCACCATATCTTTAGTCAATTCTTCGCCGTTCCGTAACTCGCAATGGTTGAAATATATCCTCGGATGCTGTAGGTGTTCTGGCTTTGTAAAATCGGTCCCATAGAGCATAGAAAACTGATGTTGGAAAGCATTCATACAATATGCAAGAACAAGAAGGTACATTCTTTGAGGTTTGTTAATTCCTTCCGATGGAAAATCATCGAGACTGACTTCTTCAGCGGTAATTAATGGTATTGATGAGTCGCCCATTGTGAGTGTGTAATGTCTTGACTTTAGCTTTGCTCGAGAGGCACATAAATTCATCAGCACAGGGACAAGATTAAGACCTGTGCAAAACGTCTTTTTGGCGTGCCGTGTTGTGCCATGTTCGGAGATGATTTGCGAAATTTCCATTTCCTCATTCAGTTTTCATTGTGCTTTTTTTTCCTAACTTAAGAGGGGGGTTGTGAATACTACTCAAATAGGCGTTTGTGGGGCAAGCAGAATAGCAACATAGTACAAGATGAAGAGTAAGTACCCTTTGTTCTGTTTTTGCCGAGTTTTGGCCAACCATTCGAACCATACTAACATTAAAAACAACAAAATTATTTTGAATCATAGGTGGAAAAAGACAAATGAGATTGCCCAAGTCTGTTCTCCTTCGGAGGCCAGATGTAGCAGAAGAAACAAACGAATCTGTACCTGCAACTGCAAAAGACTTTTATGATGAGGGTGTAAACTATGAAGAGTCTGGCGATAGGTGGTTTACTTCAGACTTATCAAAAGCGATACGATTTTACCATCGTGCACATGAGAGCTACAAGCAGGCTTTGAAACTTGATCCAGTAATGATGCATGCACTCTATAATCTACCTAGATTGGAGTACGAGGTGTACAACAAATATACAAAAGACGATTCGGTTGTTATGGGTGATCTTAGCAACTGTGCAGATGCATTAAACGATACAAGAGCCGGTGGACTTTTCCAAGACATAGTTTCATTGTGTCGCACTTTCGAGGGCAGTATAGATATCTTGATCCAGTCAGGAAATGAAAGCTCTATGGGTTGGGATTTCTATTTCAATAGTGCCTCGTGCTACTTTGAATATATTGAGACATTATGTTCAGATCCTTCCATTTTACAAGGTCTCTCCGAAAAGAGCGAGCTCGTAAAGGCAGTCCAACGCTGCATCTACATGTTTGAAAAAGTTCTCAGCTACATGAACGATACTTTAGAAAACAATGTTGAAGATGAAAGTGTGAATCCGGAGGCAGTCTCGTCAGTTTGCATCGAAAGTTACAGGATGCTTTCTATTGTTTATGAGACGCTTTATACCACGGAACTGATTGGTTTCATGGATAACTTCACTGCTGGATATCTAGACAGGGTGGACTCTGTATCAAATAAGCTCGTTCAAGACCCAATTCCAAATGATATAATACTTACGTTAAAGATTGCCAAGTTGAGCCAGCGTGCCTCACGACAATTGGATTATGATTCTTTTGTTGGCATATGGACTTCCGACCCAGAATTGAATGACACTATAGAAAAGCAGTTGACGCAGTCATCCTCAGTCAGATCGTTTTTGGACAAGTTTGAAACGGTTGAGATCTCGATTCCGGATGAAGCAAAGTGGCTGATTTTGACAAACTTGGATAGTACGTATCGGGGAATCAACACCATTCTTTGCTCTCAGATTGATGAGTTAGCCAAAAGCGACAACTCGGAGAATGATTTGTTAAGTGGGAAAATAAGCTTGGCGTGCTCTGTTTTTATCGAGCGTGCAGATATTTTCTTGGAAAGGTCGTTTTTGAAGGTGGATGAGGCCGTTAAGAACCGCATAGTATTACAAAATAACTGCAAGAATCTACTCAAAAACGCCCTAATTTTCTCAAAAAAAACTGGTGGAGTTAGAGAGTCCATAATCGGGAAACTTGCGAGGAAGAAAAGACAAAGGGAAGCTGCCATGAGGTTGTGCCTCATTGAAGGTAAGGCACAAGAAGAATGGGGCAAAATCATCGGTGAAAATTACTGGCCCCAGGAGCTCCAGGCCTTGGCCGACATCGAGGGGTATAAGATGCTACTGAACTGATACAATTTCGAATTGTGTACTTTTCTATAAAAATAATTAAAAGATCGTGTTTATATCAGAAGGAAGGCAACTGGTTTCTCCTCAACGTCGAAACTAGGAGATTGTTCACTCTTTTCCATTGTTAGTCATCATAATAAAGCACTCAAAAATAACTCTCCGAGACGGGGAATTGAACCCCGGTCCCCCGCGTGACAAGCGGAAATTCTAGCCACTAAACTATCTCGGATTTTCTCTAAATATTGCTTTACGGTTCGTCATCAGGAATTGTTTTATGTGTCACCACATTTATTTTAGAACATTGGGTATTTTAGAATTTGCCTTCAAGAGATTTTTTAATAATTATTCAACTACAGTTTACAACTAATCTTTCCCAGCTCCATTACGTAACTAATTATATCATAGAAGACATCATTGGTTGGTCTTTCAGAAAGGTAATACTCTTAGATCTAAAGGTGGAACTTTTACTGCTAGAGAGCCGGCTACCCCTTCAGGCGTTCCCCCGTCCTGCGTTTGTCAGCAACACTTGACAGCTCCAGCAGTCTTCCAAGATATTCCTGAAGCTAATTTGCCGTTGAACCCACCCCTGATTGGCATCCATCCAGACTTTGGTTCATGCCTCAACGGCAGTTACGCCAACCCGCACACTCATTCCCACATACAGTGGCACCAGTGTCCCCATAAGCTTCGAATAGGTAAGCACTGGAATACACGGTCTGCGCGTGCGATGAAAACACGAGCAGTACTCCATGTCTATATAACATCCCAGGTAGAGTCGGGTGTGCCGCCAGGCACCGGGACCAGGCACCGAGCGCTAGCACAAGAGATATCCTTCCTCCACACGGGATCGCAGCAAATTAGGCACCGTCTCGCTTGGCCAACAATAGGAAATGAAACACAGCTGTGGGGACACAGCAACTAACTAGTTCTCACGAGGGTCCGAGGCCGGCTGTCACTGTCGACATGGCGTCCGGAAGTCGTTCTGGCGTATTGACCTTTTCCTCGAAGCGGCAGGTGTTTAGTGTACCGATCAGGATATGCTATTGGCTTTTTTCCTGCGCAAGCCCCTGGTCTGTTTACACTACGACCCGATTTGGCAATCCCCCAGCCTCAAAAGTGCGTCGCTGCAGACCTCGGGGGTTGGCCCCTTGTGGACGCCGTCTTAGGGGCTCCGTGCCAGCGAGGACGACTGGTGGGTGGAAGTACACCCTGTATGGTTCCCATGTGTACTTGGGGTACCCAGGAAGGTCTTCAATAGCAGCAGGAGAGGGACAGAGAGCGTGGAAAGCCTCCTGCCCCCGAGGTCCGTAGTGGACGACGGGGGCCGTCAGTGCGGTTATCGTTGCCCAGCAGCGCGAACCGTCATGTACGCTATTAGCGCTGAAAGAGGAAAGTGAGGGAAGGTTTTTTGGACCGATTCTATTGTTGTTCATTGTTCTGTTGTGCTTTCGATGTATGCTTCCAGCCACTTTTTGCGTCCGGTTTCCTGTTTCTGATGCAGACGGATCACAGGGCCTCCGTTCTCTGATATCTTCTATCGATCTCCAGTGTTCCTGCTCTTTGCTGTCCGGGTGCCCCCTCTTTGTTCTGTCCTGGCTGCTTGCCTTCTCTGACTGTACCTCTTTCTGCTGCCTTGTGGTGCTGGTTCTCCTGGTTCTCCTGGTTCCTGACCACCTCCGAGCACAGAGCAAGCACTGCAAAGAATCACTAGAGAGAAGACCACACACAACTACACTCGTTTCCGACGTTGCCAACTACCGCCGATCTGCTCCGCCGAACCATTTACTACTTCCACACACACAAATAAAGATCAGCACTGCATAGTGGCTCTAGTTGCCTGTTTCCCTCCTTTATTTTATTAAGACTGAATACACTTCATAGACTAATCGTGCGCACCAATATTTCAAGCTCTTCCTATCATTCTCCTCACCCATGTCCACTTTGAAACTGCAACCCAACCCATTCTTAGTGCATGGAAGATCTCAGTCCGACAACAACTATCTGAATAACACCAACCACAGCAACAAGAAAAGCAACAAGACCTACCATCTGGAAATGCCGAGAACATACTCGCCTCCGTCGCACGTCTCCACTCCCTATATGAATAGGAAAAGAAAGTTCGACGAGGACTTGCTAATCACGCCCGAACACTCCAACAACCACGATGCGCTAATCACACCGCCTAGATCTTACAAGAGATCCAAAACTGTTCCTTCCTCTCCGGTGAATAGCCATGACATCTACGAAACTCCCAAGACACCCTCTTTTAAGCAGGATGTCATTATAAACTTTAGCGGTACAAATTCAAACACTGTACCAAAGAGTCCCGAATACCGTGCTTCTACGTTCTACAGCGCTGCGGAGAATGTGACTCCACCCCATTCCACCAGCGGGTCTCCAAAGCAAGCGTCAGGAACTATTGCCTCTCCCACAGTTATGCCATCCAGGAAAAGCCAAGGAAACGAGTATGCCTACTTGTATGCAGATACTTGTTATCCGTTCAATATTGCTGGTAGTGCCATTGGAAGAAGCGAAGGGAACTTGAGGCTGAAAACATGGAGAGAAGCCTGTGACGAGAAGGTTCGACATGAATACAACAGGGCTCTGAAAGACTACAGTGCCTTCTCCGCCAACATGACAGAGGCAGCCAGAAATAGAATCGATAAGACTTTAATCAACCCACCTGCTTTATTTGATGAAAAAATATTTCCTTCTGCAGCCAAGATATCTAGAGCGGCATATGGCCAATTGGCCTATCCTTTCGTGAGTCCAATTGACAACAGTGAAGAGAAGGCCGGATACGAGGCTAGACTTCTGTTGGGCCTAAGAAGCCATGAAATTGCTAGGCCGAAGAACGACTATCCATTGAAGCATTCCTCGAATGTGCAATTGCCTCCCATCAGCGAGATTCTCAAATTCACTCCATTTGACAAATCTACCGTGCATCCAAGTGGTTTATCGACCCTTGAAATCAACCAGTACCAGAACTCGAAGTTCCCGGGAATTGTGTTCAACTCCGCCTCCAAGGATTTCTACAATGGAAGGGAAATTAAGAAAAACCTGCCTATTCCAGTGGCCAACCACGGCCTTCTCAACCATGACTACCAGCGCATGCAGTATGGTGGTCTAGGTGCCGACTCAACGCAGCCATTTTATGCACCCACGGCAAACATGAACCGTATGCAATACAGGGGTCCATACAAGCCTCACGCATCTTACTGTCCATTGACAATCCCATTGGTGTCTGAGAACACACGCAAAATGTCAGTGCCACAAATCCAGTCGCCTATCACGCTGAAGCCACTGAGCAACCAGGGGGGCAATGCCTACCATGATTTGAGCAAAGAGCTCAAGAACCTCTCTGACGAGGAGAAAAGCAAGAACCACAGTCTCGGGAAGACCATCAAGCAGTTCCAAACGCAGTTCAAAACGCAGCCACTCAAAGTAACCAAGACTAGAAGAGCTTCTGTCTCCAAGGTTGCGAAGAACGCCCGCACTTTCGCCCACACTCACACACAGACACAGGCGAAACGCAGAAGATCATCCTCGGTGTCATCTTCGAGATCAGTGTCGAGAGCATCGTCCCACTCGTCAAGCAGAAGGTCGTCGAATTTCGGAGCAGCCTCCGAGCCCGCCAATAAACACGAAGGTGCTGTGCCGTTACCTACGACTACAGGTTACGGACTGAGGACGCGATCGTCGTCAAGGTCGAGGTCGAGGTGTTCATCGAGCGAAAGTATCAAGACTGCTGAAGTGCCAGCGTCGGTAGAAACTACGCCCAAGAGCAGTCCCGTTGTCCAGAAGACGCAGGCGTACGTTGCCAAAACGAACAGCTTGTTGTTTCCTCCATACGACCCTAGCTCTTCCGCCGCCAGCACCACTGCTGGCGAAATCAAGAAGACCCTCGATTTCTCCAAGTCGACCATTTTCTCTGTGGCTCCAGTGAAGGCCCAGCTGCCAGTCGCCAAGCTACACAACGACACTTCAAATCACTCCCACAACCACTGCCACGTCGTCCCGCCTACACACCAGACACACCCGGCGCGGGCGAAGAAGTGCATGTCGTGCTTTTCGTCACTATCTCCGTGCTGGAGGCCGTCGTGGGCGCCCGATGAGGGCCAGCTTTGCAACTCGTGCGGTCTCCGCTACCGCAAGACCAAGGCGAGATGCTTCAACCCGGCGTGCTTGAAGATCCCGTCCAAGAGCGAGTGGGCGCTCATGGTGAAGCGGGGAGAGGTACTGCTGGACGTGTACGACCCGCAGGGGAACGTTCTCGGAAAGCGTATGAGCTACCGGTGTCTAGACTGCGACAGCGCCATGGAGGTTTCCCGCTAGCACCGGAATCAACAGAAGCTGCGGCGGCTTCTGCTCCTCCCCTTTCTTCTAATCTCTTATTCTCTTTAATCTCTTTAATCTCTTTAATCTCTTTCTTCTCCCTTTCTACTCTATGTACCATCTTCTTCACCGTCTTTGTAACAAATGCACCGTATTTCTCTTCCCATTATCATGTAGGCACGTGACTTTCACGTGGTACGCAAACCCCCCTTTTTCTTTGCCGCGGTGTTCTTTTCCGTTTGGCTCGCAGTGCCAAAAACGGACAGCGGCAGAGGAAGAATGCAGAGCCTCCTGGCTGGCGCCCTAACAACTGCCCGGGCAACATGAATCGGCTCTCCCGTCTTCACCACCTCTGTTGCTGTTCTGCTGTTCTGTTGTGGTCTTGTCTGCTTGTTGTGTGTGCTGTCTTGCAGCTGTGCAAACAGTGCCGCAGAAAAGGGGAGAGGCAAGCCCAGCTGTAAATAGCAGACATAGCGGCGGCAGCAGCGACGGCGTCGGCGACGCCGCCCCGTCTGGCCGAGCGCTGCCTGGCTCAGCGGGTTAACCCCGCTTGGCTCAGCGAAGAGGGAAAGGAACTGGAGACGCAAGCGTAAAATTTTTCTGGCTGGCAGGTGGGATGTGACGGAGGTGGTGGAGATATAGAAGAGGAGCATGCGGTGCAGAAGGTCGTGTTGAGCAACAGACCGCAGTGTTTACAGAACAGACGGTTGGAGCAAACAAGAGAGGTTTCGAGCCTGAATGTTCAAATCGCTTGCCGCCAAGATCAAGATGACAGCCGCCTCGCAGTCAACGGTGATCCACAGAGCCAGTGCTGGTCCTGGCACGAACATGGCCGTGGCCATGGGCCTGCCCCTCACGTACCCGCTGACTCCGTCCGAGTCTGCCGAGTCTGTGTTCATTCCCGGCCAAACCGTGAAGGTTGGCGAGCAGACCTCCTCTGTGGAGAGCACGCTGCTGCGCAAGATCGCCCAGCTGGACCCGGAGTATGACGAGTGCTCTCCGTTCTACATCTGCGACATTGGCGAGGCCAGGCGTCAGCTGAGCCTCTGGAGATCCCTGCTCCCGTTCATTCAGCCATACTATGCTGTCAAGTGCAACCCGAGCCGGGGTTTCCTCAGCGCACTGGCTCAGCTCGGCATCGGTTTCGACTGTGCCTCGCAGAACGAGATCCGGGCCGTGCTTGAAGCGCACGAGGCGCTTGGCACCAGCGTCGACACGAAGAGACTCATCTACGCCAACCCGATCAAGCCGATCTCCCACTTGCGCTTTGCCCACTCGCATAACGTCGGTCTGACCACAGTAGACTCGCTTGAGGAGGTCGAGAAGATCGCCCGTTATGCAGCCGGCATGGACGTCTTGGTGAGAATCACCACGGATGACTCGAGTGCCCAGTGTCCGTTGAGCGTCAAGTTTGGGGCCGACGTCCCCTACTCCACGAGAATAGTCGACAGGTGTATCGAGCTCGGGGTGCACGTCCGCGGGGTCGCCTTCCACGCCGGGTCCGGCTTCGAGGACGCCTCGACCTTGTCGAAGGCGGTCAGAGACGCCAGAACTGTGTGGGACTACACTAACGGGCTTCAGTTCGTCCGCTGCGACATGCTGGACGTCGGAGGCGGGTTCAGCAAGGACGGGTTTGTCGAGCTGGCCAGAGTGCTAGGCGGAGAAATCCGCACGAACTTCTCGGAAGAGCTTGCCAGCGGCGGGATGAACGTCATCTCCGAGTTGGGCAGGTTCTTGAGTGCCAGCTGCTTCACGTTGGCCACCAACGTCATTGGCACCCGCAGGGAAGTCAGCACCAGCGGCACTGAAGGTGGCGACAAGGTACGGGTGTACTTGAACGACGGCTTGTACGGTAACTTGAACTGCATCTTGTACGACCACCAGGATGTGGAGCCGCTGGTGATCACGTCGGGCGGCCGGTTCGTCTACGGGGAGCAGGCTAGCGAGTACGACTCTGCCGAGAACAGCACGCGGCAGTACTCGATCTGGGGCCCGACCTGTGACGGCCTAGACTGCATCAAGAAGCGGTGTCTTTTGAGCCATGACGTGCACTGCGGCGACTGGCTGGGTTTCCGCAACGCCGGAGCGTACACGAGCGCCGCCGCCACGAGCTTCAACGGGTTTGCCAACGAGTTCGAGTGTGTTTTCATCGATACAGAGATATGACATGACATGACTAGAAAAGAAATCGGCTACGGTGCTTGTGTATACAGGGTGTGTATTCTTTCTTTTTCCCTCTTTCCTTCTTTAGATGCCAGGCGAATACAGTCTTTTATGTTTTGCAGCAGCAGCAGCAGCAGCAGCAGCAGCGTTGTCGCTTGCGGCCACGGCGTCGTCGGACCCCCGCCGGGCCCGTTTCACGCCCGTCGCGTTGAACCCGCCGACCATCTCGACGTGCATCCCGACAGCGTCGTCCTCCGCGTAGTTCTCCGCGTAACCACCGGCGTGGTTGTCGTCGTCGCCTTGGCCGCTCTGGAAAAGCAGCACCTCCTCTTCCGTGCCTCCTGTGCCTGCGCTGGTACCCATCGACCCGGCGGACCGCGTGTACTCGGTCATCTTGTGAACAAGGTCTGTGCCGTCGACAATGGCGCCGTCGACAAGCTGCAACGCCTGCAGCGGCGTCAGATCGGCGTAGCGCTGGAAGACGCCCGCCACAAGTGGTTGCGGAGGAAACCGCTGCAGCGGCGACAGCGTCAACTCGCAGTCCTGCAACGAGAGGCCCAGCCTTGTGAGGTTGTCCTGGATGCGGTGGCCAAGGATGTCTGTGTAGGAGAAGCAGAAGGCGAGCCCATCCCGGGGCAGCTGCGGGTAGAGCGTGCTGAGACGGCCTGTCTGCGGCAACCGCACGAGAACCGACTCGGCAAGGAAGTAGACCTCGCAACCGGCCTCGACCGTGACAGAGGCTGTTTCAAGGCATTCCTGCACCAGGACAAAGCCCAGCGCCGAAAGACCCTGGCAGGGGATCTCGAGAGAGAGCGGCCCACCAGGGCCCCGGGGGTCAAAGACCAGCCGGAGCAGGACCTTCTGTCTCTGAGGGTGCACCGTGCAGAGCGGGAACCGCACGGTCCACGTGTTGGACGCATACCGGAGCAAGTATTTGTCTGCGGCCGCTATCGACGAGTAGCGGTGCGGCGACGTGCGTGCGTAGGTCTCAAGGGGCTCTGCGCTCTCGACCGTCGGGTAGTCGTACGCCAGCTTGAGCATATCTGTGTCCTTCTGCCTCTTCTGCGGGTCTTTCTCCCCTCTTTCCCGTCTCCTTCCCGTCTCCTCGTTTAATCTGGCATCTTCACCACCTCGACCCGTCGCCCGGGGAAAAACATGCTGGCCAGACAGAAAACGAAAGCGGAAATCCGCCGAGCCAGGCAGCGGCCGCAAAAATGCAGCAGCGGCCGAATGGTGCCACTCTGGACGAGCCAGCTGGACGGGCTCATGAGGCTAAGAGGACGGACGGGTGCCTAGATGACGGGAAAAGGGGACAGGGGACGGGGCTCCAAGAACAGGAGCAGGAAGCGCAAGCAAGGCTAGAGACGTCAGAGATACCATGAAGTCGATCAAGTGTGTTGTTGTCGGGGATGGTGCTGTCGGTAAGACGTCCCTCCTGATCTCGTACACCACGAACCAGTTCCCGGAGGACTACGTCCCAACGGTGTTCGACAACTACTCCGCCAACGTGATGGTGGGCGACGAAAAGGTCACGATCAACCTTTGGGATACGGCTGGACAGGAGGAGTACGATCGGTTGAGACCGTTGTCGTACCCGCAGACGGACATCTTCCTCATCTGCTTCTCGGTCGTCGAGCCTTCGTCGTTCCAGAACGTGAAGAACAAGTGGATGCCCGAGATCAGACACCACACTCCGAAGGACACGAAGGTGCTTCTTGTGGGGACGAAGTCGGACCTCAGAGAGGACCCGCATGCCATGGATGAGCTCGACGAGCAGGGCCTCAAGCCCGTCAGCGAGCCCGAGGCTGCCCATCTCGCCAAGCAACTCAGTCTTGTCGGCTATCTCGAGTGCTCTGCCGCCTCCCAAAGAGGCGTCAGAGAGGTCTTTGACTGCGCCATCAAGGCGGTCATCTCTCCTGAGGAACCCGAGGAGCAGGACGCCCAAGACCAACGCCCCAACGGCGCCGCTGCCGCCGGCGGCGGCGCTGGCATAGCAGCAGCAGCCTCCGGAGCAGGCGCAAGACCTGTCCAAGCCAAGACCGCCTCGAGAAATGTCAAACAGGCCCCAAAGACCCACATCCCAGCGAAGAAGGTCAGAAAGTCCAAGAAGTGTGTCATTCTTTAGTTGTGCCCAACAGTATATGCTACAACACGAAAGCGCCACAATTAGAACCTCCTGTCATGTACTCTTATTACACCACTACCACCACTAGTACTCTAGATTTATTAAATTTTGCGTTAATTTTCCCTCCTTCTTCTTTCTCCAAACACTTTTTCTACTGTTACTAAATTCACCTCGTGTATGATTCGACTATTATTATTTTGTTACAGAAGATCTGCCACTGGCCTCCCTTGCAAGGCCAGCACGTGCGTCTAGATAACTAGTTTGTTCGTAAGAAGGCGGCCATCACTCGAGCTGCAAAAGCTTGGCTCTGTCCGGATGCACCCCGTCCTCCGCAGCCGTCTCACCCTCTCCGCCGGCCTCCTTCTCCTTCGCAGCGTCCGCTTTCCTCTTCTTCTCCCGCTCGGCAACCGTTCTCTTCGTCCGCTCATCCTCCAACTTCTCGTTCTTCGCCTTGATCTTCTCCTTCCGGTCCTGCGAGTTGCCGCCTCCGCCCGCCGTGAGCTCGACGTTGATCTTCCGCCCGCCCAACACACTCTTGTGCAAACGTAGAGCAATGTCCATCTGTCGCTTGCTCTCCTTTAAGTCGTCGTTCTTATACTCCACGAAAGCACAGCCCTTGTCCGTTCTCAGTCTAATCGACGACGGCTTGCAGTTCTTGAAATGCGTGTTGATGTCTTCCTCCGTCACTTTGTATGGTAGATTTCCAACAAACAAGATAAACCGAGGCCCGGAATTGTCTCCCTCCTTACCTCCTCTATGCTTCTTACCCCGTCTGGTTTTCCTCTTCTTCTTAGGAGCAGCAGCGGCAGCTGCAGCAGCTTCCTCTTCATCGAGCTTCCTCTTCTTGGCGTCTTCGATCTGCTTCGCCTTGGTTTCTTCAACCGTCTTCAATTCTTCGGCAGCATTGTTCGACGTCTTTGCTTTAAACCGAAGGGCTTTGAGTTGCTTTTTACTCAGCTTCTGGACTGACGGCGCTGTTTCTGTGTCGGACATCCTGCTTTCCATGCTTGCTCGTCGAAGACCTCTACTCGAGCCAGACAGTGTCTCCTAACCACCCAGCATGATGGAATGGAGTATGGAAAAAATTTCGTCATCTGAAATGTTATGCAAAAGGAAAAAAACGTTGCCGCGCCCGATTTCTTCCCCTTTTCATGTCTGGAAGATACAAGAGACTACCAGATTGGTATAGGTTGATATAGGTACGATGAAGATTCCGTGGCAACGGGACTCACAATAGGCAGAATCTGCTAGATAGTTATGGCTAGACGTATTGCGCTTAATCTAGGACAGCGAACCGCGTTGGCAGATGGCGGACGGGGGAGTCTCGGCGGAAAAGCTCGAGGTCGGGGTAGAGGAGTAGGACGGAAGATAGTCACACAGGATACAAACGAAACGGTCGGCAGATTGCCCACGTCCTCGGAGGAAGCTTCGGGGAAAAAAACTCCGGCTACATCGAAAATACGAGAAGAGAAGACAACGATCGCCGATTTTCCGGCAAAAGACTCGGGAAAGACAGTTATTGACCGTGTTTTAACAGAAAAACAAGAGAACTCTGAAGAACTTTCGAGGGGAAGAAAAAGAGCAAGGGAAACAGAGGGTGAAGAGGAGATTCCTGCTTCCGATATGATGCGACTGATGGGATTTGAAAGTTTTAACACGACCAAAAACAAACACGTCAAGGGGATCGACTGCTACGGTATTAGCTTCAAACAGAAAACCGAGTATAGACAGTATATGAACAGAGAGGGAGGATTCAATAGGAACCTTTCCCCAACTAGAGGCGACAGGAAAAGAATCAAGATCTCTCTCAAGAAAAAATGAAGATGTGATTTCATCTTTATACGCAATTAGTTTATTAATGTAGTTTATAAGTCTATAGTGGGAATATGTTAAGTAGAATATATGCATCGAAATCGAAAAGAGCGTCGAGAACCGGCTGTCTCATTTCGTACCACCGATTACTCCAACTTTTAAGAACAAGCTGACAACGAAGGCGCTGCCGCCCAATGCAATTGCAAAGTAGTAGGAGTATTTCGTAGCGTGGAAAAGCGCATAGAGGTCGTCGTTTTGGTTCGGCGTGCCGTATGCTGGGTATTTGGACATGATGATGGTGCTGTTCAAGCCTAGGGCGGCTGCAGAACTCAACTGGATGATGGTGTTGAAAGTCCCGGCGCCACGGCTCTGTAGCTTCCGCTCGAGGGAAGAGAGCGTCACTCTGTTCGAGATGTTGTAGATGAGGTCTGCTCCGATGACGGTCAAGATGAACGCCCAGAAGGGGCCCTCGAAGTAGTTCCGGTGGTACGACATCGTCGCCCAGATGATAGCCGAGCCGGTGAACCCGAGGGTTCCAATACTCATGAGGATTCTGCCCGGGATCCGGTGCATGGTGAAGCCGGCGAAGATGTTCACCAAGCATCCGCAGACGGGTTGTGTCAAGAAGCAGCATGCCACGACCATTATGGAATATCCACGGATGGACTCAAAGTAGATCATTGCGTTATAGTTTAGCATGCCGAAGAAGACCATCCAGCTGAAGCTGGAAATCACCATGCAGAGGCAGAAGTTCTTGTTTTTGAATAGCTGCATCGGCATCAAAGGTTGGCTCGGGATATAGAGCTCGTACAGGACGAACACGAAGATCAAGGCGCAGCCGACGACCAACAAGGCGATGATGTATGGCGTCCTCCACCTTTTCTCTGCCGAGTCAACATCTGTCAACGAGAAACAGATCAAGGTAAACGACGCCAACGATAGCAGCGCCCCGACGTAGTCCAAATGCTTGAACACCTCCACGCTATGTTTCCAGTCGATTTTCTTGTCGTTGGGAATGAAGAAGAACACAAGGATGACTAAGCAGCCAAACAAGATGGTCAAGAAGAACTGGACTGCTCTCCAGTCAATGGCTACCACGCAGACGCCGGCTATGAAAAACCCGCAGGCGCCTCCGACGGGGGCACCGATACCGAAACAGCTCATGGCCATGTTCTTCCGTTTCGAATCCTTGTATGTGGACCCAAGGAACCCGGCTGCTGCCGGCGTGGCACATGCCACAGACGCCCCTTGCAAACCTCTGAAGAGACACAACAAGACAAAGTTGTGCATGAAGCCCGCAATAAGCGAGAAGAGAGCGTACATGAAGAACCCGATAAGCATGGCGTTTTTCCGTCCAAACGCATCAGCCACCCCGCCCATCAAGAGCAAACATGCGCCATTTGCCAACATGACACTGCTGACCGACCACGTCAAATGGCCACCGTCGATCCCGAAGTACTCACTCGTCGACCGCAATAGCGTCTGGTAGCTAGAGGAGGCCATACTGGCCGCTGCCGGGCCAAACGTGCACAAGAACACACACAAGCACTCGTGGAGCGCCGATTTGAACACTGGTGGCCGCTGCTCATTGTCTGTGTAGAGTAACGAGTAGTTTGTCTGTTGCTTCTCCAAGTTCGCCTCGTGTACGGAGAAGGCGTCCGTCTTGTCTTCCTCTTCTGCCGTATACGGTTGAGCCAGATTTGAGGACACCTCGCTTATCTTGGATTCCCGGTCGCTCTCGCCCATTGCAGTGCTGGGCATGGAGTAGCCGATCTCCTCTTCATTTCTGGCTCCCATTGTCGCTGCTGCTACTGGCGTTATGTTGCTGTCAGGACCGTGAAGAAGAAGAGCAGCTAGAGTCACAGAGTACACGATGCTCATAACCGACAGAACAGGCCGATGAACTTATCTGGCATTTCCCGAAAATTTTTTTACCGAGTGCGGGAATAGCTTTTGCCGATGGGAAACCTTTGCAAAGAGATTCTAGAGATAGAGATATAGATAGAGATGGAGATGAGATATACAGAGGCTACTTGGAGAGGGCGGTAGTGTACTCGGAGAGGAGCTCATCGTACTTGGACTTGAGCTCGGCGTACGTGCTGTCCTTGTCCTTAAGCTCTTTTTTGAGGTCCCGGATCGTGTTTTTGTCGATATTGAGAGAGAAGCCTGTGTTCCCGAGGGTGTGAGAGTCGACGGCGGAAAGGTTTGCAAAGACCTTTTCTTCACTCTGGACCTGGTCGATCCAGCTGTCGAAGTCCCAGGGCGAGGCCGTGGTAGTTGTGGCCGTGGTATCTGGCTCTGCGGTGAGCTTTAAGGTGAGCTTCTCGCCACTGAGGTCGGCCGGTTCGGCGATGGACCTCTTCAGCACGGGGATGGTCCGCTTGAGGCTTTTGTCGACGCCGGTATTTTCGAACCTGCTGTCGGCGAGGTCGACGGTCCAGAGCTCGATGGTGCTGATCTCTCCGGTGAGATCCTTGAGCTTCTTGCGCACCTGCTTTGTCGTGATGTCTATGACAAAGAGCGAGCCCTTGCTGTCTCCGGACACGAGCAGCGTGCCGTCGAATGACACCTTCAGCTGCGTGACGGACACGTCACTTGCCGGCTTGTGCTGGTCCTGGTGACAGGCGAACGTTTCGAGGTTGTCGACGTCCGGCTTTAGCGTGACGATCTTGCCCATGCCGCCGACGGCCTCGATCACCTTCGTTTTCGGGTTGACCTTGAAGAGAGGCACACTTCGTATCTGGCCGTCGGCAAGGCCGAGGTACAGGGCCCGGAAGGCCGGGTCGGTTGCAAGTGCCGTGACGGGGCCTGTGGCGACAATGGTGGTGAGCAATTCTGCCTTCGAGGTTGCAGCCAAGGAGTATATACGCACGGTGGAGTCCAGCGACGACGACATGAGCTTCACATCGTTGTTGAGCCCTCTGTTGAAGACAAGAGAGGTGATCGGGAGTGTGTTATCTGTGATGGTCGCGAAGGGCCTATCGTTTGTATCGGTGTCGTTGACGTTTGCGTTCATGAAGATTGTGTTCAAAGTGTGGATGACGATCCGGGAGTCCTTACTGCCCGTGGCGATGAATCCGGAATATGCGGCGATGTGCGTCAACGGCTGGTAGTGTGGCTGTTTGACGGCCAAAAGGAGGCCCGAGTTGATCGACCAAACGTAGAGTCTCCCCGAGATGGACCCACCGAGAAGAAGCGTTGGCTTCTGCGGGCTCTCGCTGTCTCGGTAGCATGTCAGACAGGTGAGGATTTCCGGCAGCGGGATGATCTGTTCTGGCGACTCCTTGCCGTGGAGGTAGACGTGGAGAATCGGCTTCTCCGGGAGGGCGACAAGGAGGTGGGAACCGTGGCCAATGGAGAGGTTCACCGAGGCGTTTGGCGAGGAAGGGGACTGTCTGTACTGGTGGTATATTTTCGTGGAGTGCAGGGAGGAGAGGTACGAGAACGACGTGAGGTTTTTCTTGTCCTCCGGGTTCCCCGTGGCGTTGTAGTAAACGAGCTCGTCCATGGCTAGGTGAGGAGGGGGGGGGGATCTAAGTGGGTGGGTGACAAGAGGAGCTCTTCTGCTTGCTCCGATCTGTCCTAGAGGCAGTAGATCTATCTATCTTCCCATAAGTGAAAAAAAAATATTTTTTTTTGGCAACTCGGGGAAGAAAGAGGCCGAGTCTAGGAGCGAGTGCGCCGATGGGCGTAGAGAGGCGATTTTGACGCGAGGGTGCCGAGGGAGGGAACGCTTTTTCCATCCGTTTGGCGTCTCCAATGCTCAGCTACTTTACTGAAGAAGGGGGAGCGGGGAAGAGGTGAAGGAAGAAGCGTTAGACAAACAGAAACAGAAGTTGAAGTTGAACTGAGAACATGCCTATTGAGTTTTTGGGAACAGTGCTTTTGGAGGGGACGGACCGGGTTCCGTACTGGGAGGAGATCAAGCGGTATGCGCCTCCGTTCATGGTGGCGATCTTGCTCAAGCTGTACTTTGGCGGGTCGTCGAACACGTGGGAGCGGAAGCTTCACGGGAAGGTGTACATCGTGACGGGCGGGACGAGCGGCATCGGCGCTGCACTTGTGCGGGAGCTGGCGACGAGAGGCGCCCAGCTGGTGCTGTTGTCGTCGCAGATGGGCGAAGGCACGGACAGCAGCGCCAAGACGTGGCTCACGGAGTACGTGGAGGATCTGCGGGAGGCGACGGGGAACGAGCTAATCTACGTGGAGGAGTGCGATTTGTCGTCGTTGTACTCTGTGCGGAAGTTTGCGACAAAGTGGCTCGACAGCACGCCTGCCAGGCGGTTGGACGGAGTGCTGTGTCTTGCCGGGGAGAGCTTGCCCATGCAGAAGCTAAGGACGAACTCGGTGGACGGCGTGGAGATCCAGATGGCCGTGAACTACTTGGGCCACTTCCAGCTCTTGACGTTGCTTGAGCCGGCGTTGCGCGTGCAGCCGCCGGACCGGGACGTGCGTGTGCTAGTGAGCTCATGTCTGAGCGAGACCGTGGGCGACGTGCAGATGACGGACCTGCTCTGGGAGGAGCGCAGCTATCCTGCAAACCGGCCGTGGCAGGTGTTTGGCACGTCGAAGCTGTTGTTGCACATGTTTGCGAAGGAGTTGCAGAGACGGCTCGAGGCGCACGAGCGCCCGGACAAGCAGCCCTGCGGCGTGCGGGTGAACGTGGTCAACCCGGGGCTGGTCCGCAGCCCCGGGCTGAGACGCTTTGTGTCGATGGGCAGCGTGTGGGGGTTGCTTGCGTACCTGGTGCTGTACCCGTTGTTTTGGATCTTTCTCAAGTCGTGCGAGCAGGGCATGCAGTCGTACCTCTTTGCCGTGAACTCGCCAAACGTCTTCAGCGGCAAGGGCGGGACATACATCAAGGAGTGCACTGTCGTTGGCGACGGGGCCCGGCGCGAGCTTGGCGACGAGCTGCTGCAGGGGAAGGTGTTTGAGCAGACGCAGCGGACCATTGCCAGGCTGGAAAAAACCAGTGCCGTTGAGCGCAATAAGGCGAAGAAGGCTGCAGGCAAGGCCACTGCCGAAGGCCACGCCGCAGGCCCTGCCAGTGCCGGCACACCTGCCACTGCTGCCAAGGAGGCCGAGAAGGTGAGCTTGTTCAAGACGGCCTTCAGCGGCGACCATGGGCTCTACCCGGACATGAATAGCCCCGCCGCACAGCCGCCGCTCGATGAGGGCCGTGCGGCGCGTCTGCGGCGGCTCGACGCGAAATTCGACCAGAGCCGCTCGCCGGCCACGGCATGAGGGCATTTTTCCCCGGCCCGCGGACGCCGATCGGCGCGCCGATCGGCCCGGCTCGCCAAAAGATGCCCCGCCCCCCGCACAGGCCTCGGCTAAAGTGCCCGCCGCTTGCCGTGGAGCAGCGGCGAAACGGCAAGCGGGGCCTCTCTAGGGGAAGCGGTGACTAATCGGGAGGGGTGTGTTAATACTTTGTATCATTTACTTACCGTGGTTTGCAATTATTATTCCAGCTCTAGTTTTGTTCATTATAATTATTTTCTCCTACTATCAGGCAACATCTAGGGAAATCAAG